>CM054138.1:4712587-4722587 GCA_028751875.1 Rapana venosa | reverse complement strand
TGGAGGAGACGACAAACCGAAGTCCCGAGTGCTAAATGCTTCCAGTGCATGTAAAAGAACCCACGAATGAGACAATAAAGCAATGAATGCAATACGCATTTAGTGCACGTAAAACGATTCCACGCTTACTAAAGAAGAGCTGTCCATGGCAAAACTCTGAGGCAGGCCTGCACTTGAAGTTGACGTAGGTGATCACAAAAAAAATCACCACCCTTAATTCACCAGAACCTGCCGCCAAGATTCGACCCTACGACTTCATGGACCCACGGGACTGACGTCAAACGGTCTTAACCACTCGGCTACAGTGTCCGTCTCCCCACTCGGCTAAAGCGTTCGAATCCCCTGGAGTTAACATTGGTACCGACTCCTCTCCCCTCTCAAAGGTTTTTTTTGTTTTTGTCGGATTAGTCTGTGAATGCAGGCAGAGGACCTTAAGCACACATTCTTCTTCGTTGTCGTCGAACGCTCTGACTGCAACTGTTGTTGTCTGTCCCATGAGCGAAAATGCCTTGTACTGCCGTTAATAAGCGCCTGACAAGTCAGGCCCAGCTCATCCGACTTCGGCATAGGAGAGAATTGCTATCTTTGAAGTCAAACCTTATCTAACTTTAATTTAGAAAGGCAAAACCCACTGTGGCCCGGTGATAGGAATAACGCGCGCACGCACACACACACAAACGCATGGATAGGTATGTATCTACACACGAAAGTCATTATCCCACCCTCACAAGAAAACAAAACACCCACTCCCCCTCAACCCACTCCACCCACCACCCCAACCATCCCCCCCCTTCCCCCCACCCCACCCTTACCTAAAATCATCGCCGACAGGCATCAGGACGGTGTTGAACTTGTAGAAATAGGCCTTCTGCCGGAACTGCTTGTACAGCTGCTCAGCGAACTTCTCCACGTTCTTCTCCGTCACGCTCTGAGCCTCGAAGGACGAGCGTTCCTCAGAGGCGGAGCCGAAATCGTACAGCATGCAGACGAAGCGGTTGGGCCCGCAGGAGAACTTGATGCTGTAGAGCATGTAGGGCATGACGTGGCAGAGGATGTCGGTGAGGCCCTCGGGGTCCCAGAACTGCCTCCAGAAGAACTCCATGCTGCGCTTGGTCATCAGGGAGGCTTTGACCGCCTGGTGCACACGCTGAATCACCATGTTGTCCATTCCTGACACACAGAGAGAGAACTCAGAACTCTGAACTGGTTTAATGTACATCGGCCACTGGGCCACAATACACAAGTAGGAGGGGAAAAAGAAAAATTTTCATCACACAAGTTATGTTTCCATACGTAGCCCAAAAATGTGTCATCAAATGTGCATCAAAACAAACTCATCTCACTCATTCACTTCCATTTGACTTTTGACAGTGTAGTAAAACATGTAAGAAAACAGCAATGACTGACATTGTTATACAAAACAATCGACATTGTGTGATACAAAACAATTAGAAGCAGACCATCAATCTTCAATAAGCATGATTTTTAAATACATTACTTCCATTGATTGAAACCAAATGTATTTGCAGACTGTTCACGTTGAAGATAATTTTTTACAATTCTTACTATTTCAAAAGGATACCTATTGTTATTGTTATCGTCATAGAGAGAGAGAGAGAGAGAGAGAGGAGAGAGAGAGAGAGAGAGAGAGAGAGAGAGAGAGAGAGAGAGAGGAGGGAGAGAGAGAGAGAGGAGGAGAGAGAGAGAGAGAGAGAGAGAGAGAGAGAGAGAGAGAGAGAGAGAGAGAAAGAGAGAGAGAGAGAGAAAAAGAGAGAGAGAGAGAGAGAGAGAGAGAGAGAGAGAGAGAGAGAGAGAGAGAGAGAGAGAGAGAGAGAGAGAGAGAGAGAGAGAGAGAGAGAGAGAGAGAGACAGAGAGAGAGAGAGAAACAAAGGGTTTTGGGATGAGAAAAGAAAGGAACAAGGGTTGGTGGGGGTGAGGTGGTGATGGTGGGGGCGTGAGTGGGCGTTGGTGGAGGTTGGGTGAGGTGGAGGGGAGAGATGGAAGAGAATTTTGTGGATTTGTTTCTGTTTCTTTAGATATTTTTTGTTATTTGTTTATCTTATAGATATTGACGTAAACGCACAGTCATGCGTGTGTATATAAGCACATACACCCACGCGTGGATACACACGCGTGTGCGCGCGCACGCACGCACACACACACACGCGCGCGCGGAGGCTCGTACGTCAACGATCCTACACTTCATGCTAGCTTTTGGCAGAGGCAGATACACACACGTACAAATGCATAAGCGTTATTCGTTGTATGTAAGTCAAACATTTTTTACGGGGATTTCAGTGAAAATGTGGCGCTGCATGAAGAGAATAGTCAACGCACAATATGACCACACCTCCTTTAGAATAAGAAAAAAAAGGGATCTCCAAAACTAGTGACATTTACATTCAAATATAAAATGACAACAGCAGGAGCGAAATGACACTGCTCTGCTCTTCAGTATATCTCAGATTTCAACACAACCCTCTGTCATTCTCTGTTCCTCTATCATACAATAGCGTTCTACACCACACTACAAGAGTAGAGATGTTTCCATAACCTCTGTGGTCGTTGTCAGAGACCTCAGTTTCTCTTAGGTCCAGCTTATTAAGGGCGGCGCCCATCTCCTCTCCCTCGCTGCTTTACCTTCCCTGACCCTAAAGAGTGAAGGCACCCATTTACAGCTTGGTGAACTGGGGGACTGTACTGAAGCCATGGCGCGCGAACGGTCACCTATCATCCATGATGCAGCCACGCGCAACGCTGATTAGACTTTTAACCTTTGGGAGAGCAAGTGCTCTGACCACTGAGCTACCCCAGCCCTTACACTACACATCGCAGTACATAATTATACTATTCAACTCTATCCATATATATTCACACATAGCACAGTATACACACTTTACATTCTTTGTATACTACAAATGTGACTTTCCACCACACTGCACCGAAGGCCAATTTTTGGTTGTTAACACGTTAACGACCTGCAATAAACAAGCTATTCAATATAGAAAACAGATTGAAAACCAGATAATTATATGAAAAGTGATTACAAATTAACATGATAGACTGCAGTATGTGACCAAAAATTCTTTTTGACAAGTTTTGCATTGAAAAAGGTGGTCAGAATGAGTGCTTAGGTACTTTAAAATCTAATGCGTTTTTAAAAAGCAAAAGGAAACAAAAATCACGCCTAGATCTTTCATTGCCAGGTAGAAGAACAGCTACAGTTTAACAATCAATCACAATCTCAAAATCAACAACCTGACCCCCCTCCCCACCACCTGTCTTAAAATGGTTCCTAGCGGGGGTTGGGGGGGCGGGGGGGGGGGGGGGGGGGGGGGAGTGGGTCAGGTGCAATGCGACTCATTTGCGTCACAAACACTACATACTTTACACATACTTTCCACTCTGACACACACACACCCACCCACACCCACCCACACACACACACCCACCCACACCCACCCACACCCACCCACACACACCCACATAACCCCCCCCCCCCCACACACACACACACCCACCTACCCACCCACACACACACCCACCCACACACACCCACACACACCCACCTTTTTTTTTCCTCCTTCTTTTTCTATTGTTTTAAAATGTTGTTCTTGATCTGTTTATGTTAAGAATACTACTTGTGTATTTCCCTTGTTATTACTCTTTATTACACACACACACACACACACACACACACACACACACACACACACACACACACAAACACACTCGCACGCAACACACAGAGTAGATCTATCTATCTATCTATCCATCACTTTCATTCAGTCCTCCTATTTTAGGGCCGTCTGGTATCACTTAAAGTGGAAAGACGTTAAAATTGAAGACTTACTTACTTACACCCACCCACCCACCCACACACACACACCCAACCCACCCCCACCCCCCACACACTCAACCATCCCCCCCCACCCCCACACCCCCCCCCCCCCACCCACACACCTCCAGCTGTCCGCGCCGGATCAGCACTTTCTGTACAGGGTTACCTGCAGCTTAAGGTAGAGATGGTGCCGGAGTGTGGCCGAGGGTCGATGGCCCAGTGGTGGCGAGCCTGACCCCAGTTCCCACAGCCACTGGGACTCAGCGGGTCGAGGACGACGACGTGTGGAGGAGCCATGTCGGCTACCCAGCCAGAGCCTCAGCTGGGGGATGAGGTAGGTGTACGGAGAGAGAGAGAGTGAGAGGGTGAGAGGGTGAGTAGGGTGGAGTGAGAGAGAGGAGGGAGAGAGGGGGGGAGAGAGTAGGGAGCGAGGGGAGAGGGTGGGAGGAGAGAGGAGAGAGGGGAGGAAGGGAGAGGGGAGTGAGAGAGAGGGAGGGAGAGAGGGGAGAGGGATGAGAGAGGGAGAGAAGGGAGGGAGAGAGAGGTGAGAGAGGAGGAGAGAGAGAGAGAGAGGGAGGGAGAGGGAGAGGGAGGAGAGAGGTGAGAGAAGGGGAGGGAGAGAGAGGTGAGAGGAGAGAGGGGGGAGAGTGGGAGAGGGAGGGAGAGAGAGGAGGGAGAGAGAGGAGGGGAGAGAGAGGAGAGAGGAGAAGGGGGGAGAGGGAGGAGGAGGGAGAGAGGAGGAGAGAGGGAGGGAGAGAGGGAGGAGAGAGAGGGGGGAGAGGGGGAGAGAGAGAGAGAGAGAGAGAGAGGGAGAGAGTGAGGGGAGAGGGGGAGGAGGAGGAGAGAGAGAGGGGAGGAGAGGTGAGAGAGGATGATGAGGGAGAGGAGGGAGGAGATGGGAGAGTAGGGGGGGAGGAGGGGGAGGGGAGAGAGAGAGAGAGAGGGAGAACACTGAAAAGTTTTATTGTACTTCGGCCTTAGGCCACTATACAAAACATGATTCGGGCAGGGGGTAGGTATAGATCACAGCAGCAAGCGTTATATCCATTTGGCATTCCCACTTCTGCTAGCATACAGAATCACACTTCTAGTTTTCTAGTTATCATCACCCCCATCATCATCTTCAGCATCTACATCACCATCGCTATCAGCACCTTCATTTTTCTATAGCAGCATCTGCAGCAAGAATATCAGCATAACCATCATTACTTTTCATCATCTATGTCACCATCACAAACATCTTCCTCCTCGTTATCTACACTATCATCGTCTTCTTTGGCCTGTACAATTATCATCATCACGCTCATCATCTTTAGTATCTACATTATTGTCGTGAGAGAGTTTGTCTTTCGTGATGCAGATGAATGTTTAGTTGTTATTGTTGGTTTTTTTCTTTTTCGTTCCTCGGCTAGAGCTCTGAGGTTCACCATTGGTGCAGAATTTTGTGTACATGCGACCGTTTTTGCCCGCCCTCAAGGTAGCTGCATTACGACTTCGGGGATGTATGCTAGGGGTATGTTCGTGTTTCTGTAACCCACCCAAACCCGCTGACATGAAATTCGGGATCTTACACGTGCGTGTTTGACCTTCTGCATGTCTTTTTTGATACACGCAGGGAATGAAGGAACTGGTAAGTCTGCACATGAAGTTGACCTGGGAAATCGTAAAAAATCTCCAATTTTAATTCTCCAGACTCGAACCCACGACTTTATGGACTCGTGGCATTGAAATCGAACGGTCTTAACCACTTTGCTATGGTATCCGTCGAGGTCCCGATCAAATCCAGTCCCGCTGTTCATATCCCCGCCTACAGAGGCCATGATATTCAAGTCTGTCTACACTGGCTGAAATCCCATAGAAATGCCATGATGAACACAGTAAATTATCTCTTATTCTTTATTCTTATTCTTTGAGGATAATGGAATAAGCACTCATGTGCTTTTCTTTTCATCCAGCCCCCCGTGTGTATGCAGTTTTGTCAATTTTGTCATCCGGTTTCCACACCGGCACACAATAGCATACTCTTCTGAAAAGCGGAACGGGTTTTAACGTGTGCGCAAGATGTTGTGCCATCCTCGTAGTCGGAATGCCGCTACCTTCATGGTGGACGAAACAAAGCAAACAAAAAACCCCACAACAAAAAGGTCGCATACTCAAAACCTCACCATTGGTGAACCTCGGAGCTCTAGCCGAGGAACGAAAACAAGAAAAAAAGAACTTCATCTCCCCCCTCCCTCTTCATTCCTAAATCCACCCCCCTCCCTCCAACAACACATCCCCCACCCCTTTTTTGGGGTTTGTTTATTCCGAGGGTTATGGAATAAGCACTCATGTGCCTTTTTTTCCATCCAGTTCCCATGCATATGCAGTTTTGTAAACTTTGTCATGCGTTCCCACCAGCACACAATGGCCTGCACTGCCGAAAAGCGGAACGGCTTTTAATAATAATAATAATAATAAATGGAACTTATATAGTGCTATATCTTGCCAAGACAAATCAAAGCGCATGCATTCAACCTAATCTTACACAGTCATGCAACCAAATGATAAATAATCAATAGTTTAAACAAACAGATATTTACAAACATGGTGCGCTGCAGACAAAATCTATGAAATAAAATTTCAGAAGTCAAATGTCAAATATTTATTTATTTATTTATTTTAACGTGTGCGCAAGATGTTCTGCGTGAGTTCGTACACGGGACCTCGGTTTATAGTCTCATCCGAAGGACTTTTGGGGGAGAGTGGAGTCTGCACTGACGTTAACTCCAGAGGACCTAACCATCACGTCATCCCCCCCAATGCAGTGACGTTAACTCCAGAGGACCTAACCATCACGCCACCCCCTCCATGCAGTGACGTTAACACCAGAGGACCTGACCATCACGTCATCCCCCCCCCCCCCAATGCAGTGACGTTAACTCCAGAGGACCTAACCATCACGTCATCCCCCCATGCAGTGACGTTAGCTCCAAAGGACCTAACCATCACGTCGTCCCCAATGCAGTGACGTTATCTCCAGAGGACCTACCATCACGTCATCCCCAAATGCAGTGACGTTAACTCCAGAGGACCTACCATCACGTCATCCTCCAGCTCACGCCACCACATGGCCAGGTAGACGGTCTCCGCCCACACGAAGGTGAGGTCAGGGTGCTGGGTCAGCTTCTTGACCATGTTGTTGAGGATGTGCTTGGTCTGGTCAGTGTAGTACTCGTTGGTCGTCTTCTGCCACCCGGGGTCCACGTGGGAGTGGGGCATGATGATGACGTTGAGGGTCTCCAGATCATCGTCAGAGGAGGAGGAAGGGGAAGAGGAGGACGAAGTCTGTTGCTGGGTCCCTTCTCCTCCTCCTGCTGCTGCTGGTGATGTTGATGATGATGTCGTCTTGGAACTGAGTGAGATAAAAGGTACAAGTCACTTTATTTTAAAAATGCGTTTCTTATTAATTTATTTATGGTTTTATTTACGCGCGTGTGTCCAGTAACGTTTGTGTTTGGGTATGTGTGTGTAAGACATAGATATAATATGCTAGCATGCCGCCACAAGTTAATGTAAATGGAGAGAACAATGAACGATGAACAAATTTTATTTATAGAGGGTTATAGAATAAGCATAACATTAGTTTTTTACAGAGAGAGAGAGAGAGAGAGAGAGAGAGAGAGAGAGAGAGAGAGAGAGAGAGAGAGAGAGAGAGAGAGAGAGAGAGAGAGAGAGAGAGAGAAGAGAGAGAGAGAAAGGGGAGATCTATGAGAGAGAGAGAGAGAGAGAGAGAGAGAGAGAGAGAGAGAGAGAGAGAGAGAGAGAGAGAGAGAGAGAGAGAGAGAGAGAGAGAGGAAGGGAGAGATCTATGAGAGAGAGAGAGAGTTAGGGCTAACAGACACCAGCCAGCCAGCCACACACCAACACCAACACCCACCCCACACACAGACATACACCCCCCCACCTCCCATGCACCCCACTACACACAAACACACACACATCTACACACAGACACCCACCCACACACACAGACACCCACACATCTACCCCCCCCCCCCCTTACATACACACACACATACACCCCCTAACACCCACACTCCTCTCATACCCACACCCCTCCACACACTTACACACACACACACACACATTCACACACACACACACACACAATCCACACACACACTCACCCACCCACATCTATACACCGACACCCCCCCTACCTGTGAAACTCGGAAGGAGCGGAGGGCAGCTCGTACATGCCGTCAGACAGCACGTTGAAGTGAGCCTCGTGGAACACCTCCACCGTGGACAGGTTAGAGAAAGGGTGAGGGCTCCACCAGCCCCCCTCTCCTCCCTTCCTCCTCCCACCCCTTCCCTCTGCCTCCTCCCCCCAGGGCCTCATGGAGCACACCTCCGGAGCCATCTTCCAGGAGAACGCCCCCAGGATCCTGTGCAGAGGAGACCCCGCCAGGCGCGACTCCAGAGCTCGGCGGTGCTCCTGAACGTTGACGGTGACCGTTCCGTCCAGCAGACTGTAGTAGTAGATGGTCCCCATCAGGAAACAGGCCGAGCCTAGGATGAGAAAGCGCTGCCAGAACTTCATCTTGAAGGCCAGCGTGACGAGTAGCAGAGTCATGAATTGTGAGTAGGAACCGTCAAAGACAGACGGGCAGGCAGGCAGGCAGGCAGGCAGGCAGGCAGGCAGGCAGGCAGGCAGGCAGGCAGGCAGTTCTTCACAACAGAGCGGGCTGGGTACTGGAGAAGGCAGACAGCAGAAAGAAGCACGCTTCGGCCTCTTTCAAGAGCTGATACAGCCTAGGAGTGTTGTTGTGTGGTTGATGCTGCTCGTGATGAAGCCGCAAGCTTGGATGATGTGCCCTCTTGAAACTCTCTGCAAGAATGAGCTGTGCCAAGAAAACGTTTCTGGAGAGGGATTGTCCGAACACACCCTTCTCCTACAGGTAGAACGGTTCTGGACCTTTTCCGAAGACAGACAGGCTGAAATACGCTTGAATGCGGACGGCGAGTTTAAGGCGGATTGTGGAAAAGACAGACACCCCTGAACTGTCTGTGGCGGAGATGACAGACAATCTGGAGCAGTGTTTCTGAATGGAGATCTCAACACAGATTTCGTCGTAGCGGGGAAAACGAGGGCTGTTGTTGTTGTTGCTGTTGTTGTGGCAGGGAGGGTGTGGATGGCGATGAAGGCAGAGCGAATGTGGCGCTGTGTTGTGGCGATGGGATGGCGGTATGGCGACTCTTCAGACCCGCTGACGTCTTTCTTCATGCTCCTCGGCTTCCGTCCTCCGCTCACGCCGCTTGGCAGAGGCCACCTGAGAAAACAGAAGATAGTTCATGGATTGTTGGTTCTATTTGTAATGTCATGGATTGTTGGTTCTATTTGTAATATCATGGATTGTTGGTTCTATTTGTAATGTCATGGATTAGTTGGTTCTATTTGTAATGCCATGGATTATTGGTTCTATTTGTAATGCCATGGATTATTGGTTCTATTTGTAATGGCATGGATTGTTGGTTCTATTTGTAATGTCAAGGATTGTTGGTTCTATTTGTAATGGCATGGATTGTTCGTTCTATTTGTAACGTCATGGATTATTGATTCTGTTTGTAGTGTCATGGATTGTTGGTTGTATTTGTAGTGTCATGGATTCTTGGTTCTATTTGTAACGTCATGGATTATTGGTTCTATTTGTAATATCATGGATTGTTGGTTCTATTTTGTAATGTCATGGATTGTTGGTTCTATTGGTAATCTCATGGATTGTTGGTTCTATTTGTAATGTCATGGATTGTTGGTTATATTTGTAACGTCATGGATTGTTGGTTCTATTTGTAATGTCATGGATTGTTGGTTCTATTTGAAATGTCATGGATTGTTGGTTCTATTTGTAATGTCATGGATTGTTGGCTCTATTTGTAATGTCATGGATTATTGGTTCTGTTTGTAGTGTCAGGGATTGATGGTTCTATTTGTAGTGTCATGGATTGTTGGTTCTGTTTGTAGTGTCATGGGTTGTTGGTTCTATTTGTAATGTCATTGATTGTTGGTTCTATTTGTAATGTCATGGATTGTTGGTTGTATTTGTAATGTCATGGATTGTTGGTTCTATATGTAATGTCATGGATTATTGGTTCTGTTTGTAATGTCATGGATT
>CM054138.1:4697587-4707587 GCA_028751875.1 Rapana venosa | reverse complement strand
GCAGTAGACCAGACACACACATCCATCTATCTGTAGTCGCCACTGAAGAGTTTTTGGAGGAAAGAGGATACAGCCTGCTGAGTAGGCTTTAACCTTTGCCAGTGCAGAGTGGATGCAAGTGTGTGTGTGTGTGGTGGTGTGTTTTGCGGTGCGTGGGGGGGGGGGGGGGGGTGGGGGGGAAGGTGTGTGTGTGGGTGGTGTGGGGGGGGGGGGGGGGGGGAGGGGTAGGAGGCAGGGGCTGTCTGTGTAGGTTGGGTACTTTTTTGGTCCTTCGGCTAAAACTCCGAGGTTTACCAATGGTGAGATTTTTGCGTATGCGACTTTCCGGTGTGTAGCCTATATACTTTTCTACTATGTGAAAGAAAGAACGGGATAGCTCAGTGATCAGAGCGCTCGCTTTCCCCAAGCTAAAGGTTTAAGCAGCAACGAATGTGGTTGCTTTCTGGATGAGTGACCGTTCGTGCGCCTTGGCTTCAGTATAGTCCCCTAGTTCACCTAGCTGTGAAAAAGGGCACCTGCCCCCTTTTGGGTCAGGGAAGGTAAAGCAGCGAGAGAGAACTCGAACTCGAACTCGAACTCTCGAACTCGAATTTTTAATGAGGGCATATGGATAAGCCAGTGGCTTCTTTACACCAGGCCCTCGTCAAGAGGAGAAAAAAAAGGCAATGAACAAATAAGAAAACATTCAAATCAAATAAAAGATAGTATAGACTATTAAATAACTAAATAAATCCATAATAATATGAGAGAGAGAGAGAAGAAAAGAGAGAGAGGAGAGAGAAGAGAGTGAGAGAGAGAGAGAGAGGAGATGGGCGCCGCCCTCAATATGCTGGCCCCTGGAGAAGCTGAGGTCTCTGACGCTCGCTCTCCAACGACAGCTAAGTTTTGAGAACACCCCGTGCCTTCTTTATCTATGTCATCATTTCAATACAGAGACAAAATGTCATGAAGGGGTATGTGTGAACTTGTTGAGCATTTACTCTACTTTTTTAATTTTTTTATCAAATAACTATATTATCTTTTAATTATCGGTTAAGAGTACTAAGTTAAACATAAATGTCCAGATTTGTAAGTGAATTGCTCATGTGCGTGTTTTAGAGCATGCAAGCCAGTGAACGTATGAAAAATGCAAGTGTACGACAGTGCTGCATGTGTGAAACAGGCTATAGGTACCTCCCCAGAGGAAACAGATGTGTGTATATTATTGTTTATATGTCTCTCCCTATGTCTGTCTTTGTCTCTCTCTCCTCTCTCTCTCTCTCTCTCTCTCTCTCTCTCTCTCTCATCTCTCGTTCTCATCCTTTGATGCACTATAAACCGAGGTCCCGTGTGCCCAACCCCACACAGATCATCTTGCGCACACGTTAAAATCTGTTCCGCTCTATGCCGGTGGGAACAGATGACAAAATTTACAAAGCTGCTTACACAAGGGGACTGTATGTTAAATAAAAAAAGCACATTAGTCCTTATTCCATTATCTTCGAAATAAAATAGCAAATGAAATCCTCTCTCTTCCCTCTACCAACCCTCCTCTCTCCCTTCCCCCCCCTCTCTTTTTCTTCTTCTCTCTCCCCCCTCTCTCTCCATTCCCGCTCTCTTTCTCCCCTCTCTTCTTCTCCCTCTCTCTTCTCCCTCTCTCTTCTCTCCCCTCCCTCCCCCTCCCTCCTCCCTCCTTTTCCCCCCCCCTCCCTCTCTCTTCTCTCTCACTCCCCTCCCCCCTCACTCTCTCCACCCTCCCTCCTCCTCCCTCTCTCTCCTCCTCCCTCCCCCCCCCCCCCCCCCCCCCCCCCCCCCCGCCCCCCCCCCCCCCCCCCCCCCCCCCCCCCCCCACCTCTCTCTCTCTGACACAGGTGGAAAACAGAAGTTGGCTGAGTGTGCCTACATGTATATGACTGGTTGTTAGTGCGTTGCTAAGCGAAGTGCCAAGTTGGCGCACAGGGCCCCCAGTGGTGGACCAAGTGAGCTGAGGCCTTGCTCACAGGCCACTAACAGTCAGCTGGCAGCGCCAATAGTGTAAAGTATACAATAACGACATTAGTTTTGTTGGTGCACTTAACAGTTGCCTCTCTCTCTCTCTCTCTTCTCTCTCTCTCTCTCTCTCTCTCTCTCTCTCTCTCTCTCTCTCTCTCTCTCTCTTCTTTCTCTCTCTCTTATTGTCTCTTTGATTTTCATCTAATATAGTAGTAGTATTTCATTATGATGCATATTTGAATCTTCATTGGAATGTATCTAAAACTGCTGATCTTACTGTTGCATACTTTGTTTACTTGAAGGGTTTTTTGCATTGCTGTGTGTTTGTCTATTTGTTGCTGCTAGGTTTAGTTTCGGTTCTTCTGTTTGGTTAGTGTGTGTGTGTGTGGGGGGGGGGAAGTATGTAGTTTTTCTCGACTTTTTTCTTCTTTTATTATTTTCTGGGTTTTTTCCTGTGGTTTTTTTGTTTTTGTTTTTTTGTGAGAGCATGGTGTAAAGAAGCCCTGTGCTTATCCATTTACTCTCAATAAAATTTCGAGTTCGAGTTTCGAGTTCGAGTTCTCTCTCTCTCTCAAGCGTGTGTGTGTCCAGTTATACTTTTTGTAGGCTAATGAAACGCATATCTCGAAAAGTTCTCCTGTCGCTCTCAAAATTCATAAGATTTGCAAGTATTTCTTGAAATTTCAATTGTCTTTCATATGTGTAGATTATGTCTTTTAAAGAAATGTGTATACTTAAAAATAGTATTGAGTCATGACTACTGTCTGAGTATCATTATGCGATGAACTCTTGCTTTTCAGTTACTGTTAGTATTCATGTTATTTTTGGGTGTATTGCTGTTAGGTTTATTCTCCTGTTCAATTTGTTTGTAATCCTCCATACCCCAAAAGGGGTGAAAAGAATTAAATCTTGAATCTTGAATCTTGTGGGTGTGTTTGAGTGTGTGTGTGGGTGGTGGGTGGGTGGGGTGTTGTGTGTATGTGTGTGTGAGTGTGTGTGTGGGGGGTGAAGGGAGGTGTGTATGTGTGTGTTGTGTGTGTGTGTGGGGGTGGGTGGGTGGGTGTTGTGTGCATGTGCGTGTGAGTGTGTGTGTGTTGTGTGCATGTGCGTGTGTGTGTGTGTGTGTGTGTGAGTATGTGTGTTTGTGTGTATGTGGGGGTGGGGTGGGTGGTGGGGGTGTTGTGTGTGTTGTGTGTGTGAGTGTGTTGTGTGAGTGTGTTGTGTGTGTGTGTGTGTGTGTGTGTGTGTGTGTGTGTGGGTGTTGAAGGTATGTGTGTATGAGTGTGCGTGTGTGTGTTGTGTGTGCGTGAGTGTGTGTGTTGTGTGTGTGCGTGCGTGAGATAGAGAGTGTATGTGTGTGCGTGTATGTGTGTGTGTGAAGAGAGAGGAGAGAGAGAGAGAGAGAGAGAGAGAGAGAGAGTATATGTGTGTGTGTGTGTGTGTGTGTCAGCTGTTAGCAGTGTTTGGCGCTTGTTGGAGAGGAACACATTAGCGACTGATGATATGCTCCTGCTTGACATTTACCAGTGGGTGATTTGTTTGCTGGACAGTATTTTGACGTTACGCCCATCTGACCCTCAGAAACAATTTTCTGTCTGTCTTCTCTCTATCTGTGTGTGCGTGTATGTGTGTGTGTGTGTGTTGTGTGTGTGCGTGTGCGTGCGTGCGTGCGTGCGTGCGTGCGTTCGTGTTTTTTTAAAAATCTTTTATTTCGAGGATAATAAATAATAATAATAATGATGATAATAATAATAATAGTAATAGTAATAATAATAATAATAATAATAATAATAAATGGAAATTATATAGTGCTATATCTTGCAAAGACAAATCAAAGCGCATGCATTCAACCTAATCTTACACAGTCATACAATCAATGATAAATAATCTTATAGAATACGCACTTATATGCTTTCTTTCATCCAGTCCCCGTGTTTATGCAGTATTATACATTTTGTCATCCGTTCCCACTGGCACACAATGGCTCTCTCTTTACACAGTCATGCAATCAATGATAAATAATCTAATAGAATAAGCACTTATATGCTTTCTTTCATCCAGTCCCCGTGTGTATGCAGTATTGTACATTTTGTCATCCGTTCCCACTGGTACACAATGGCCTACTCTTCCGAAAAGCGGAACGGGTTTTAACGTGTGGGCAAGATGTTCTGCATGCATTCGCACACTGGACCTCGGTTTATAGTCTCACTTTTGGGGTGAGTGGAGTCGGCACTGATGTTCACTCCAGAGGAAAAAAATCCTCTTGAACGAGATTCGAACCCGGGTCAGCAGATCACGAATACATCACTCTAACTACAAGACTATCCCGTCCCGTGTGTGTGTGTGTGTGTGTGTGTGTGTGTGTGCGTGCGTGCGTGCGTGCGTGCGTGCGTGCGTGCGTGCGTGCGTGCGTGCGTGTGTGTGTGTGTGTGTGTGCATGTGTGTGTGCGTGTGTGTGTGTGTGGGTGTGTGTATGTATGTGTGTGTGTGTGTGTGTGTGTGTGTGTGTGTGTGTGTTGCCTGGCTTGAAGAAGACTGTATTCACTCCTTTCGAACCACTGTAGCACTCTTCTACTGACAGACAGCCTCTCTGTATGCATGCTGCTACTGTCTGTCTGCCTGCCTCGTAGAGTTTTTGTCCTTTCTTTTTCATTCCTCAGCTTAAAAAGCCCGAGGCTCCCCAATGCTGAGATTTTTGCTTACGCGACCATATTTGCCCGTCATTGAGGTAGCCGCATTCCGAGTTCGGGGATGATGTGTAAACACGACACCAGCGCTTGTTTCTTTTCGTTTGTTAAAAAAAAAATGTCTTCGTCCCTACCAGCACACAATGGAACGCATGTAGAACATCTTGCGCACACGTTAAATCATGTTTCGCTTTTCGTAAGAGTAGGCCATTGTGTGCCGGTGGGAACGGATGACAAAATTTACAAAACCGCATACACACGGGGACTGGATGTGAAAAAAGCACATGAGTGCTTATTCCAATATCCTCGAAAAAAAAAAGTCATCTCAGCGCTTTGATTCGTTGCTTTACAAGATTCAGCGCTATATAAGTTCTATACATTATTATAATATTTATTATTATTACAATGGCCTATTCTTCCGAAAGGCTGAACGGATTTTTAATGTGTGCACATGATGTTCTGCACACGGGACCTCGGTTTATAGTTTCATCCGGAGGATTTTTTTTTGGGGGGGGGGGGGGGGGGGGGGGAGGCGGGGAGGGGGAGGGGGAGTGGAGTCGGCACTGATGTTAACTCCAAAGGAAAAGATCTCTTTGAACGGCTGTCTCGGTGATGGTTCGAATCCGGGCTGCCAGACCACAAGCACAGCGCTGTGACCACTAGGCTACCCCCATCCCCATTTTCTCTGTTGAGAAACAGTATGGTGATCCCATCTTTGTCACATGCTGTTTCATTAACATGAATATCATTGTGGATTGGTTTTTGTTTTAAAGGAAGCAAAGCGTTGGATATATTCCCACGAGCTTGGCATTTGATTCCAACATTTCCCTTTGTAAAAAAAAAAAAAAAAAAGAGAGAAGAGAGAGAGAGAGAGAGAAGGAGAGAGAGAGAGAGAGAGAGAGAGAGAGAGAGAGAGGAGAGAGAGAGAGAGAGAGAGAGAGAGAGAGAGAAAGAGAGAGAGAGAAATAGACTGAGAAGGAAAAAACCGAAACGTTTTTTATTTTTCAGAAAAGACACAATAAAAGAATAATGGAGAGGTATATTTGAACAATTTTAATGAAAAAGTAAACACCCCGTTTCAGCCCCCCAAAATGCAGCAGAAACTACAACTACGACAATCATTGTAACTACATACCACAAGAAATAGATTGAAGATGAAGAAGAAGAGAGAAGAAGAAGAAGAAGAAGAAGAAGAGAAGAGAGAAGAAGAAAGAAGAGAGAAGAAGAAGAAGAAGAAGAGAGAAGAGAAGAAGAAGAAGAAGAAGCAGCAGCAGCAGCAGAAGAGGAAGAAGAATTACAACACCAACAACAACGAAACAACATGATAGTGAATTAACCAAAAAAAAACCAACCCCCAACATGTATCCATATTTCTCCATAAATCATCTGAAAGAAGTTTATAGTCATTAGTTCAAAAACAAAAGCCACCACTTAAATAGCAATAGACCCCCCCCGAAAAAAACCCAAAACAACAACAACAAAAATCCAAACAGACAGTCTTCCACATGCAACATCCCGAAGTAAGTCCCATTTTGCGCACAAATTGGCTTCTTCTGGAAACAGTGATAGAACGGCACCCTGGTATACACAAATGGAAGGAACTTCCACCAATTCCCTTACAACAGCACTTCGTTGGCACTTCAGCCACTACAATCATGCCTCCACCAGCATCTCCAGCCTATCTACCAAAGAGGCAGGGAAACATTCCTCCAAGAAACCCCCACACTCGGACCATTCCTGTTTCCTTCCTTTCTTCCTTACCCTACTCTACCTTACCCTACCATCAGCATTCTACACACAGCGCCAGAGAGCAAGATAATCACCACTTCCATCCTGCGCATGAAGCAGGTTGAGCTGAGAAGTTTCCATCAGCTTTTAATAATAATTATAAGAGTTGTAGAGGTCTAATGTTGTTGATAGGACAGAAAACGAAAAATAATAGCGACAAAATGGACTAGAGAATAATAATAATAATGATGATAATGATGATAATCATAACAGCAACAACAACAACAACAATAATAATAATAATAAATAATAATAATAATATAATAATAGTAATAGTAGTAGTAGTAGTAGTAGTAGTATAATAATAATAATAATAATAATAATAATAATCATGGTAATAATGAATCGAATTTGTATATCGCTGAATCTTGTAAAAAAAAAAAAAGAGGATATATATATATACTCTGTGCATTTGTTGATGCTGTGTCTATAATTGATACTAACAATAATGAATGATTCAGGTGATAAAATAACGAGGAAGAGCAGCCTAAATCAGTGTCTTTTTCTCCAGCCTGCAACACGGCTAAAGGCATTTTCATCCACTTGGGAGATCTTTACGCAGGGAACCTCACTCGCAGATGGTTGTTGTTATCAAAGAACGCCCTTCTACTCCTCCCAGCACTCACGACCAGGCCATTTCCTTCAGAGGTGAAGCAGCCTAATGGGCAGCCCTTCCCTGGGAAGGGTCTGCTCTGCTGTCCCTAACAAGCTCCCTCACTTCCAGCCTTCATCCCCACCTAACAAACTTCCCTTTTCTTTTCCTTCCTTCTGGAAATTTCGTGCTAGGAATTCACACTTTTCTATCCCTCTCTTTGTTCCTGCCTCGTGGGTTTTTTTTCTCCTCTCTTCCTGTTGTCACCTCCTTCTTGGTTGGTTTTGTTGTTGTTGTTGTTGTTGTTGTTGTTGCCTTCTTGGTCCACTGCCCTGCTTTTTCCCCAGAGACTTAAAAGATAAGAATTCTCTCCCAAAGCGAATTCGGGTGCGCCGGGCCTGACTTGTCAGGTGCTCAACGGCAGCGCGACGCATTTTTACTCATATGACAGACAACACTAGTTGTTGTCGTCTGAGCGTTTGACCAAGAAGAAACTCTCCTCTTTCTAGTCTCTATTTCAACCTAACAGACCCCTAACTTCTATCCTCTATTTCAACCTAACCGATCCCTTCTTTCTGTCCTCTATTTCAACCTTACAGATCCCTTCTTTCTGTCCTCTATTTCAACCTAAACGATCCCTTACTTCTGTCCTCTATTCCAACACATTCATGGCCGAAGAAGCCCTCTTATGCCCTTCTCTTTTTCATGACGATATGGATAAACGTTGTTTAAAGCCCCTTTGAGGAAGACTGTCATTTGAGGATGTTCCATTCCTACAAATTCATAACCAGCCAAAGAGGAAACATGCTGCCCTGGGAAAGAGATACCGAGAAGGGAAAGGAAAATAAACGTGATCACCTAACCATACCTGTTGGGAGAAAAATAAACCAACTAAAAGTGAGAAAAATGTTCGGCATGAAAATTATATTTATCCAGATTTCTTCCAACTCGATGTCCCTATTGGCTTTTTCGGTTGAGACAGCAAAAGATACCTCATCTTCTTCGTCGAACGCTTAGAAAGCAGCTGTTGTTGTCTGTCATATTAGCGAAAATGCATTGCGCTGCCGTTAAGCACCTGACAAGTCAAGCCCAGCGCAAATGACTTAGGCATGCGAGAGAATTGTTAAGTCTTTCTAGGGAAAAAAAAAGGCAGGAAGAATGGACCAAGAAGGCAGAAAATCGACAAGAAAGAGGTGACAGGAATAAAATAAAAGAACAACGCAGAAACAAATAGAGGGATAGAAAAGAGGGAACTCCTATTTTAGAATTTCCAAAAGGTTGGGAAGCTATAGATATACAACTGACAGGTTCCCGGCTTTTCCACGGGGGAGATATGAGACAATAAACAGATCTTGCGTATAATTGCACATTATTTTAACACCTTTCGCGTTAATCTGTCATTATCACGGAAGATACGAACAGATATAGCGCGGGCGGTCTGGGTGAGGGATAAGCGGGGGGATGGGATAGCCTAGTGGTTAGAACATTGCGCTCGCAATCTGACGACCCGGGTTCGATTGCCGTTCAAGGGGATATTTTCCCCTGGAGTTAATATCAGTGCACACTCCACTCTCCCTAAAAGTCCTTCGGATGAGACTATAAACAGAGGCCCCGTGTGCGAACGCACGCAGAACATCTTGCGCACACGTTAAATCCTGTTCCGCTTTTCGGAAGAGTAGGCCATTGTGTGCCGGTGAGAACAGATGACATAATTTACCAAACCGCATACACACGGGGACTGGATGTAAAAAAGCATATAAAGCTTATTCCATTATCCTCGAAATAAAAGAATAAAATAAAATAAATAAATAAATAAATAAGCTGCCCAAATTCAGCACATCTGACACACTGTCTGTCAGACTTCATCACTGTCGTCTACCCAGCTCCCCACCCTGTCTTGCTGCTGGCACAATAGGAAGAAGACAGTCATACATCGCTGACAGGGTTTAGACACCACTATTACAGTCTGTCACATTTCAAATTACTTTCTTGAATATCGACTTTTGTCTGTAGTGTGTGTGTGTGTGTGTGTGTGTGTGTGTGTGTGTGTGTGTGTGTTGTGTGTGTGTGTGTGTGTGTGTGTGAGTGTGTGTATGTGCTTGTGCGTGCGTGCATGTGTGTATGTATGTGTGTGTAGGTATGTAGGTGTGTATGCATCCTTTAGATTGCGTTAGCTCTATCATAACAATTATGCACATAACTGTGAAGAAAAACACCAACATTATTTAGACTAGGTGATCAAAATTATAACTGAAAGTGAACGTACTTTTTGCAATAATCTCAAAATGCTAATACAGAAAGATGCATACGTTTGTTCATGTATTTTACTCTTTTTAGCGCACAGTTCCACCGCTGAACAGGATAAATTAAAAAGAATTTCTAGGGCACTGTCGTAGGTAGGTATTTCAAAATAAAGTTTGACAGCTCATCTCAACTTTCAAGACAGTTGAACAGTTCAAGGTAGACCAGACACTAACTCACACCGCTGACGGGGAGGGTGACAGTGTCCATGACTGAATGGGGCTCTTGTCACCACAGACTTTTTCTGAGTCACTATTTTTATTTTCTTTATAGTTACTTCATTCCAAAAACAGCAGGAACACATACACATATACACAGACATACAGACACATACAGACACACACACACGTACGCACACCCACACGCACACATACACACATACGTTGACAAGTTATCTACAATAATACTGCCTCCACCATAAATGTAGTTCTATTTATTTGTCGATATGTTAATTTCTTTCAAGTGGAAAAATATCATACCACTCTTAAATTTTTTACAACTGCAAACATACCATATCACTCTTTAGTTTTACAACTGCAAATATATCATACCACTCTTTAGTCTTACAACTGCAAATATATCATACCACTCTTTAGTCTTACAACTGCAAATATATCATACCACTCTTTAGTCTTACAACTGCAAACATACCACACCACTC
>CM054138.1:4652587-4692587 GCA_028751875.1 Rapana venosa | reverse complement strand
TGTCCATTTGAGTTATGGTTTAAATATCTTAACCACATACTGATAAGAATTTCAGTTTTACAGAAAATAAAAATCAGATGGAGTGAAAACAGTAATTGTAGCTTTCGAACAAAAGTTCATCTAATTTTCTGTTGGGGGAAAACATGTTCAACAGTATAACCCCCCCCCCCCCCCCTCCCTCACTCCCACCCCACCCCCCAAAAAAAAGCAAAAACAAAACAAAACAACAACAACAAAAACAAAACCAAACAAAAAACCACACCAAAACAAAACAACAAACAAACCCCAACCACCCCCCACAGAAAACCCAAACCCAACAAAGAACAACCCAACAACAACCAAACAAAGAAAACAAAAAATGGACAATTATGAAGAAAGAAATCTCTGAAATTTTGCTATATGCGCTGCAGGAAACAAGCAGACACAAAAATATTAATATCATTATGTTGCCACATCCTCATCGCAGTGGTGAACAAACTATGTTTTTGCTTTCACTACTAGAGAAAGAAACGACAGCACAACTGTCACATCTCTCGGATGTCACGATAACGAGTTTCTGTTCTCTCTGAAGTTCTAGGTAATAATCAGGAACACCAGGAAAAAAGCCCCAAGAACTGGCCCGTACAGAAAACGTGACCAGCATCGGCATTTCCTTGTCACAAACGGGAGGGGATTTGCAGCAATCATATATAATTGCACTTCATTAGTGCTCACCCACTTCTTCCACTACAGGCATCCTGCCACTAGGACAGACGAGAACTGTCCATAAACACACCCACACCCTTCATCAGCTACGATTGAATCTTCTTCCCCCTAGCCGCCATCTGGCTCCAAGACGTGCCGGAATCGATGGAGAAAACTAGCAATCACACCACTCTCATAAAACATGTCCGGCTGGGAGTTTTTGATGAACTGCCATCAGATTCCTAGGTCTGAGCGGCTAGATGGTAACAGAAGAATTAATGAACACAGCGGTGAAAGGACTGCAGGATATCACTTTTGTGAAGAAAGGTTACCAGTAGCAGACATTCCTTTAGGTTTTGTCAATGTTTCAATGTCAAACCAGTGAAGAATGCAAAGGACTATTATAGTCCTGTCTGTAGTCCTCTTGGGGGTATTTTGGAACATACTGCGAGATCTTCAAGCAGAAAGAAGCATTTTAGCAGGTGGATCGGTGGTCTAGAGGTAACGCACCTGCCTTGAAAGCGATCGGTCCGGGTTCGATCCCGGTCTGTACCCGAAACTGTTTACCCATCCACTAGACCGTGAGGGTGGTCTGGGTGCTTGCTATCCTTTCAGAAAAGCCACAATTATAGCCGAAGTTCCGTCTGTAACACAAATTCAACAGGTAAAAAAACAAACAAACCCCAAACCCACACCACAAGAGCAAGAGTTGTCCAGGGCAAACTTCTGTAGAAAAAGCCACTCTGACAGGAAAACAAATACACATGCACTATTATAGGAGCAGAAAAAAAAAATAGGTGGCGCTGCCGGACGAAATGTGCTCTAGTTTGAAACCCCGAGAAAATAAAGGTTACAACTGAATCCCACCGAGCTGTCAGTTTCCCCCCCCTACTCTCAGCTGCTATCCATTCCATTCCATCCCATCCCAACCTAGCTAGTGCTAATTATAGCAGGAACTGACCACTCTTGTACTTGGTAGAAAAGAAGGGGGCACGCCAATTTTAGCACTGGGTCCTTGACCCTTGACTGAGTGATGCTGGATTTGCGCGCTGTGCCCACCTTTAAAACAAGCAGGTTTGTTCAGAAAACTCATAAAAACAGATATTTTCACATAACAAACTGCGAGACTTCCAGCACTTGTTCATCACCACGCTTCAGCCACACAGACTAAAACAAGCCACTCAGCAGAAGGACGAAATACACCACACACCCATTTGTATAGTTTTTCATTTCTTCCCTTAGCACCAGCAGGCGCCAGAGCGAGACTTGCTGGCACTGAGCCAGAAAATGGCCAATAATACTGACCCCATAAACCTGTTGAGAGAAGGACATTTTATTCACTTTCCTCAGATGCTCATGTCTGTCTGGATGCGAGAGGCAATAAGAGTTTCGGGACAGGGGTTACGGGAGGTCACTCTTGTCAAGAGACTGACAAGAAGCAGACGTTTATTGACACAATCTCTGTAATGTGTCCGCCGCTGTATAAAAGAGGCATCAGGCTGGGTGAGAGAGTGGTTTTCAGCACAAAACAGATGTCTGGGGATACTTTTTTTTCTTCTCCGGGATACTATATTTTTGTCTGGGCGACTATATTTTCTTTCCTTTATGGTCCGCTAAGGATATTTTTGTCTTCTTTATGAGATCTTTATAAAGACAACCCTGGTCGTCAGTGATCCTTTCTATCGTGTGATTCGCCCATCACTCTTCACTCACGGGTGTTGCCCTCAGTCCCCAAACAGATGAATAACCAGATCTTTACCGTCTATACTGAAAACCTAGCACGTTTTCTTACTCCTCGTCACATACAAACACCACTTCTGTCCAGCTTTTTACAGTCATCGAAAACATGACGATGAAAGCTCCAACAAGAAAAAGGCAAATAGATGTACACAAACTATTCATTTCCACAACATGGTAATAAAGAGGAGAATAAGGAAGTAGAAGCTAACAGGGGAAAAGGATTGCGTAAATTTAGGCATCTGGGGATGAACAAAGTTGTTGAAATTTACTTGGAAAGAGACAATGTACTTAATCATTTACAACACCGTTGCCCTTATATCTATACATGTGGGAATAAACGAAGTTGTCAATACTTTTACGAAAGAGACACTTGTATATAAACTCTTACACAACAATCACTTTTTCCTGTAAGACATTTTGTATTTACCTTTTGTAATTGAAAACACGTGGAATTTACTTACATTATTTCATCTTGTTGGTCAATAATTCATCTTTTAAGAAAAAAACATTTACAGTGTATGTTTAAAACGTTAACTATAACACGAAACGTTCACAAAGAAAAACCCATTCCAATCTATGACATAAGTAACACGTATATGACACAAAAGGTAATGATGATTGTCTTGTAAATCATGGGGCAGGTGTGAAACACCAGAGAACAATATCACCAAAGTCCACACATCATTTCCGATATACACAAAAGAACAACAACAACGACAACAAACCCCAACCTTGATGGGCCAAATATTGTCATTGTCATTGTTGTTGTTATCACTTGTGTGTTTGCTGCTGTTTTGGTTTTCCTCTCTGCTCTTGATTTGTCCATATTTCCTTCTTTTATCATTATCATCAACTTTTTCCTTTTTTATATTCTTTTCTTCCTTTTTCCTCCTCCTCCTCCCGTCCTTCTTCTTCTTTTTCTTTTTCTTCTTCTTGTTCTTCTTGTTCTTCTTCTTCTTCTTTCCTCAACCCCTTTTGAAGTGGGAAGACGTTTGAAACTGCTAATAAGTGGGAAATATGTTTAAAAAAAGGTGGAAGAGAGGGCTGAAAGAGAGGAAGGATGAATAAAAAAAAGATTATTAACATGAAGCTTTCAAGAGAGATAGAGAGAGAGAGAGAGAGAGAGAGAGAGAGAGAGAGAGAGAGACAGAGACAGAGACAAAGAGAGACAGAGAGGGGGAGAGAGAGAGAGGGAGAGAGAGAGTATAAAAAATGTTATTTCCAGACATGATCCCACGACTGTTCCTCTTTTGCGTCATAACCATCTTTCCTAAGTTTTGATAAACAAGGTTTATTTGAAGGTTGTAGTCATAGTGTGTACACATGACACTATATTCCTCCAATATTGAAACCCAAAATATCTATTGTAACCATATTTTCGATGTTTTGAAAAACGAAGTGAGATTTCAAGGTTGCAGTTAGACTCTGAACACGTGACACAATATTCGTTCGATATTTACACACGAATATAAAGACAAAATGCCATATTTATCACTTTAAAAAAAAAAGCATTCTGATCATTGCAGTTTTAAAAACACTGTACTAGCAAAATGGCAGAACTGTCTGAGCTATTTCAAGGACATTTTGACAGCTTGTGTCAACTTGAGACATACTATTTTGATGCCTCTAAAGTTTTCGGACGCTTTCATCATATCAATGTCAGAAAAGAAGGAAAAAACCCAGCCTAGGATATGAGGGACTAAGTTCACTCTCACATGAAGCTCTAAAAGAGTGTATCAGCTGTTGAGAGTCATTCCTTTTGTCTTCCCTTTCGGCTAAATGAACATACACAGCAATACTGGGCAAAATGTTTATTTCAGTGCTATTTTACACACACACGCACACACACACACAAACACACACATGTGCTCTCTCTCTCTCTCTCTCTCTCTCTCTCTCTCTCTCTCTCTCTCTCTCTTTCTCTCTCTCTCGCTCACTGCGTGTGCATGTACATGCCCGCACGCACGCGAGTGTGTGTGTGTGGGTGTGTGTGTGTGTCTGTGCATGTGTGCCTATCTCCCGCAGCACTAGTATCCCCTCTTTAAAAATCAATACCAAACAACTATTTACAGATCAAACCTTATGATGTTTCAATGGACAATGTTCCACAAGAATAAATAACAGAAAACCTTTTCTCTGTAACTCAAAGGGCGTTTAAAAGGCTCAGCCCCTTTCAGACACAGACCCTCTGGAGTCGTCCAATACATGAGCCATTATCATTCTCCACAAGGAAATGCCAGCTTTTTGTCTGTCCAGGAATGTAGAAGTAATTGAAGGAAGACTATCTGACCACAAATCGAGAGGGGAGCCAGTTTCAGAGTGGAGGTGTACTAAATACACCTCACTAAGTCTAACACAATCACCCTTTCAAATCAGAAAGTAGACATACATCTGGGTGCACCAAGGCACAAAGATGGTATCATAGACACCAAGGGTCTGCTGCACACAGCTAACGATGGACAGAAGGCCTAGAAGAAAGAAATGCCAAGGAGACAACAGCTTTGGCTCAAACAGCTGTGGAATGGCCCATCACTCCTGACTCCCCTCCCCCTCCCTCCTCCTCCCCCTGTCAGCACGTCAGCTCGTTACCACCAGCATTCTGCTCATAGCTCAGGGCAGACCAGCAGTGGGGACCATGTCTAGCAGCAGTCAGAGGTGCAGACACGTGGCGTAGTCAACTCCTTCAAGTGTATCCTGTGCCACTGGCTCGTTTTTCTTCATCCTCTGTTAGTCTTCTGGCCTGCTGCCTGGGAGTCACTGCACTGCCTGGCCACAGAGGAGTGCAGCTAATGACCTGGCTGACTCTGCAAGTGGGGCAGTTCAGGGCACTCTTGAGAAGGGGGTCAACTTGTGGTCAGGGCCAGCATGTGAATAGAGAAGGCCTTGTGGTGATGGGTGTTTACAAATGTGCCATACTTTATGACAAAGAATACACCTGCATGGGAAACATTTTGTGAACACAAGGCGTTTGGTTGGAATAGGATTTTGAAGAAGTGCCTTTTCAAGAATACAAAATATTTTGTGAAGGAGGTACTTAAGAACAGGAGATAATCTGTAGATGTGTTTGCTCTAGACTGGAGTATGGCTGTTATCAATGACATTTAGGAATGAGAGATGTTTGGGATCAAAGTCAACAGAGTGTGGGAAAGGTTGTGGCAAGTAATTTTCCCAAAGCGTTGTTTCAAACTTAGGATACATTGTGCATGTTTTCCAAGCCATTGTGGTATGCAAATTGTGCTGCTGTCACAAACACTCTGAAAGGAGGAGTAACTTGGGGTCAAAACATTCCAAAATATAAAACTGTTTCGGGGATTAAGACGTTATAAACAGGCAAATTCGTTCTGATCAAGGACATTTGAAACAATTTTCTGCTGAAAATACCTGTTCTACTTTCTGTTTGCAGTCTAGTCTCTGTTATTTTAAGTTCCTCTCTCTCTCTCAGCTTTTTCTGCTTTTTCTCTCAATGGCATCTAAACTTTTGTCTTTTACTGTTCCTTCTACCTATCTGTCTAAAATAATACAAATGCATATTTCCCTTCTAAACATTGTTAGTTGGGTTTTTTAAAGACTCTTTGTTGCTATGTGAGGTTTTCTTTGCCTTCTTTTGCAACTTGTCTTTTTGTTTTTCCTCGTTGTTTATTAGTTGTGTTGTTTTTCCTCTCCTCCTGTTATACTGGCCACAAGGCTTTAGTCTTACTTATTCAGTACTTTTCTTCCGTCTTTTCTTCCCTCCATCTTTTATACTACAATGCGGTGACCAAAGCTACCTCTACACAATAGTAAAAGCAACCCTGCCCCACTCTACCCCCTCCCACATATCCTTCCAAGTGAATAGTGTGGGGAAAGTCAAGAGATCTGAGATTGCTTTCATTCACAGACAAAACAACAGACAAATCTAGTTTGGCTGTCTTCTGCCCAGAATCCCCAACAGGAGGAGGTAACTCCTAGGATGAAGGGAACACTTGCACACAGGCGTCTGTGTGTATAAAGCAGGAAGAGGTGGCGGCAGTAGTGGGGCATTGGGAGGGGGAAGGGGGTGTCAAATGGATCTAGACCCTCTTCCTTATTTCAGTTTAATTTTGCCAGACACAGATTTCCAGCAACGATTGAATCAGTGTGTTTGCACAGGGAGTGGGGTTCCTTGGGGCTAAAGGAGGGGATACACAGTGTACTGACAGACGGACAGACAGACACTCCTGGAAGGAGGGTGTTGATTTAAGCCTGTGTTTGTGAGAAGTATTGAACCTGTAGCTCCGTCTTCTTCTCTCTGACTCTGACCCTCTTGCTCTGTCTGCCTGAGTGTCTGTCTGTTTTTGATCTCTCTCTCTCTCTCTCTCTCTCTCTCTCTCTCTCTCTCTCTCTCTCTCTCTCTCTCAACATTCTTGCTTTTGCATTGTTTTGATTTTAATTTCTGCATTTTTCTTGTTCTCCTTAAATTTAATAAATCCAATTACATGGATGGCAAAGTTAAATCCAAAAAAAAAAAAAAGTGTTCTGATATTGGTTATTTTCACAGAACCATGTCTATTTCTAGATCTCTACCCTTTTTCTCCTTTTTGTGTATGCATGATTTTCTGGTCTGTTATTAAGATCATTCTGTTTTTTCTTTTATCTACTTTCTTATTAATTTTAGTGTGTGTGCATGTGTGTGTGTGCATATGTGTGCACCCTCTTCTTTATGACTTTCCTCTCTCTTTCTCTCAGTATATTTGATTGACCAACACTTTTTTCTTAACCCTTTCATTTTGTGTACGTATGGTATCCAGCTGATGTACTACCACCCTGTGCATAAAAACCTTAAAATTCATTTGGTGGATCTGCATCTTCTATGGCTTTCTCACGTTTGTCTGGAACTGAACACAAACAAAACACGGAGTGCAAAATGAACACATTCCTCTCTTTAATTTAGTGAGCAAAATTATAATCACATTTACTGAAATTCATACTCCTAATGTTTTCACAAACTCAATTTTCAAAAGTGCTATAACAGAAGCCTGTGAAAAGCATTCAAGTTTCTGAAAAGATATTTCTATTTTATTAGATTTTTACCCTAGGAACCCATGTCTAATTCCTTCTTGTTATCAAATGCCATTTCTATCTGTCTGTACCCATGGTCATTTCCCTTGGGTGTAAACCAGCCTAATGGGCAGTTCTCCACTATGTGGACCACGTTCATTAGTCCCTAACAAGCTCCTGTAATCCTACCACACACATACGTTGGCCACTTTCTACACAGCTGCTCACAATATGGGTCAGGGTACTTCTCACTGTTGATGAAGTGACATCGTTGAATGCGATGACAAAACCTGAATGCTTTTCAAATCCATCACTTAATATTGTCAGCTGACATGATATTTTCAGATGTCACAAAGTGAAATCATTGAATGCGATGGCAAAACCTAAATGCTTTTCAAATCCATCACTTAATATTGTCAGCTGACATATTTTTAGATGACACAATGATATTCATTTAGCTATGTCATTTGCAAATAGTAACAAGATCAAAGTATAGGTTTATCCTCAGAAAAATGCAAGGAAGCAGAATATCCAGGACACTGCATAACAACAAGAAGTCAGCATGTGTCCTGTATGTGCCAGAGGAAAGGTTGACAGAAGCACAGAACTAATTCCATTAGAAATCTCAGGAAGGGGCCACTGCCGGGCCCTGATACTGGGTGTATAACAGGAAAGGATGACCAGCTACCTTGATTAGAAGGCAGCTCACGTACAGCACTGACCACACCTGAACAAAAAGGAATGAATGGTGGAATTGTGTGCGTGCTTTGCAAGAAAAGATTTTGTTCACTGGTGTCTGAATACTGGGATACTTTCTTGATAACAGCTTTTTTGTTTGTTGGTACATCTCTGTGTGTCTGATTTTGTTTTTTAAGAGGTCGCAAATACTAAATATTTATTGAATAATGCAATACAAGATAATTTGATTTCAAGAAAAAAAGAAAACATATGAATTTAATACTGTCAGAGTATACTTGTACAAATGGAGTTAACACATGAGTGCTTATTCCATTATCCTCGATATAAAATAATAAATTAAAAAAACAACAACAAAAGTTTTGGATAAAAATACCAGCTGGAGTAAAACATTTCTTAAAACGATTCATAAATCTTGTCCAATAATACAGCAATACTACATTATATCTTTTGGGGAACATCCCTCCAAATTTGATGGCAAACATTGAATGAAAAAAGCCGAGACAAAGTAATCTTAAAATATTATTGCAAACGAATGACAATAAAGAGAGAAATTACCCAATGTTGTTTTGTTTGTTTGTTTTGGGGGAGGGGAGGGGGTTCTTGTTTTTTTTTCCATCTAAGAAAGATTATCTCTGCTTTATAACTTTTTTTCTTTCATCAAAAGGAAAACAACCAAAAATAACCAAGTCATCTAGAAGCAAGGAGAACAAAATTAATTTTCTCTCTATATGCAACTGAGAGAAAATAAATGGTGTCTGAAGTGAGGACCAAGGTAATGGCCATCGACAATCATTGCTGAGCAGAATGGCTTGTACAGAAAACGTGTACAGAATTAACACTGAAATAACACAAATGGAGGGGAACTGCAGCAATTCCATATAACTGTTCTTCATTAGTGCTCAGCCACTTCTTCCATGACAAGAATCCTGCCACTTGCGAAAACAGGGAATAATAATGATAATAATGTATGGAATTTATATAGTGCTGAATCTTGTAAAGCAACAAATCAAAGCGCTTGCTTGCACACACACATGCACACGCGCGTGCACACAACACACACACACAAGCATGCGCACAAATGCACATATGCACACACACATACACACACAGAGATAAACCTCCTTTCCCTCATGACCATCAGGATTTCAGACATACTAGAACTGACAGACAAAAGTACCACTCACACCATTCTTATCATTCATGTCACACTGAACATGCTTTAGAAACATTTCTTGGATTTTTTAAAATTCTGGCTAGATACCAAAGGAAAATGGGTGCACTTTTAAAACAAAGGTTATGAGAAGTTTAAAGTGTCTAAAAACACACACATTCATCAAGCGTTGTCGATGTTTCAACATCTACACATTAGAACACAGGCAAAAGAGAATTCCAAGCACACACAAAGAGACCCAGGACCTTGAATACCAGAGGGAGGCCAGCATGTGTCCATCAGCACAGATAAGCTCCACAGTGACAGAGAACTAATTCCATTAGGGATCCCAGGAGGGGGCCACTGTAGGGCCATGATCCACCGGGTGTCCCCGTTCTGGTTAGGAGGCAGGACACGTCCAGCATCGACCACAGCACCACAAAATGAGATGTTTGCTGGATTTGTGTTGTGTGCCTGAACCTTGTATGGACTGAACAAAGCTTGTTATCTTGTTTGTGGCTGTCAAGAGCATGCTCAGCTTTTCTGTCTGTCTGTCTGCCTGTTTTTTTCTCCCCTAGAGGTTGCTATATGTTACTATGTTGATTGCAATTCGTGTACGTGACATGCTTATATCGATTTTTTTATATTTCAGTTTCTCAGCTTTTTTTATACAGAACTTTATATTTTTATTTAGAAAAATATTTTTTAAGATACCTTGTTAGAACAATTGGTATAGAGATGAACCAGAAAAAGAACAAGTTTCCTTTAGCACTCATTTAAATACCTTCACCCTTTCAATTCATGATTATGTCTTTATTTAGTATCATGTGATTGAATCAAGAAATAATGATGAAATCCAAATAAAGTGCAGAAAAATACCATATAGCTTTATATTCAAGGAAGAAATTCATAATTTTTCAAACAACCTGATTTTCTGAAAAAAAGAAATGATAACAACTTCTAGAGGAAATTTCAATAATGGTTCATCTTTGTTCCTTAGTACAAGCTAAAATGAAATATTGTTCTGAAAAAAAATATTTGCAAGTTGAAAGTACCAAATAGTGAAAATCAGAAATAAGATTTTTACTTTCTTCTTTTTCTGATAAAAACAACAACAACAAAAACTGAAAGAAATTAACAACCCCCATTTCGAAAATTCCACCCCCCTTACAAAACAAAGCAATGCAAAACCTTATAAAACAACCCCAAAACAACATAACAACTCTTATCCCCCCCCCCTCCCTCCACCTCATCTGTTGAAAGCCATAAAGAAAAGTTATTCTCTGTTACTGATAGGAAGAAATACCCATGCCAGGAGCCCTAAATATGTACGAACTAAGTAATCTCCACCTACTACGTAATCTCCACCTTCAAACACACTAAACAGTTTTTTGGACAAAAAAGATATAAAAGATAGCATTTCAGTATTGCAACACTGCAGACCCTATAACAATTATCCGTCACTGAACATTTTTAACACTTCTAATGAGGACAAGCATCTTGCCACCAAGGAAAAGAACAGAAACATTGACTAAAACCCAGACACATCCCCTCACTGCTCTCCTCCTTCCCCTCTTCCTGTCCTTCCACACTGACTGGCTCTGAGCCAGCAGAAAATGGCCAAGTATACTGACCCCATAAAACATGTCCAGCTCGAGAAGGACTTTTATTAACTTCCGTCCCATTCTCAAATCTGTCTGGAAGTGAAAGGAAATGACAATTCTGGAAATGGCGTAAAGAGGAGGTTACTCTGATTGGGGAATGAGCGGAAGCAGACGTTTAGTGACACCCATCTCCAAAACAGTTCTACAGCAACACAAACAAGGAATCGGGACAGGTAGGAGAATGGATTTCAGCACAGCTCCACGACACGGCATTTTATGTCCTGTTTATGGTGTGCTAAGAGTATTTCTGTCTGCTCTTTGTGTTCTTTACATAGGCAATCTTAGTATTCACTGCGTTTATTGTGTTGTGTGGTGCCCCCTTCTCTGGTCACTCACAAGTGTTCTCTTCCTTCATGAAGCAGAATAATAGTCAGATCTTTATCATCAGTGCTGATGATCCTAACAGGCTTGCATAGTACTCATCACACACATACATATGTGTGTATGTATGTATGTATGTATAATTATTTATATGAATGACATTTGCCTCAAGAAAAAACATTCTTTTTGTACACTAGCTATCCATGTCAATAAAATAATAATAATAATAATACAAGCAAATCAGAAAATAAAATTTTGGCAAAAAAGGACATGAGCGTATTTGTATAAATGTAAACAAATGAAGCTGTCGACGTTTTTAGTGATGAATTTTTGTACAACAAATAAAACAGTTAAAATTGTATAGAAAGAAAAATCTATGAAGCTGTATAGTTAAAGACTTGTAATAATCAACACTTTGCTTTGCAGTGTATTTTACTTTGTGATAAAAAAAAAAGCATAAATTTTAACACATAATCACATTTGATTTTCTCTCTAATTTTCTACAAAGAATGCTTACAACCTAGAACTAAAACTTATTTCATGCATTGGTGATACGCTGTTTCTGAACTAATAACATTTTGTTTAAACCAACTAAAGCAGTATAACTGCAAACGACCAGAACACACGTTTGATTTCAGAGCAAAACCCATTCCATTTCAACACCACAGTGCGGGACCCCAGCTGTAGGGCTGATTGCCTGCTAAATGATGGGGCAGGTGGAAGATACTGAAACACAATAAGACTGCACAGTCCACACATTACATAGGACATAGAAATGAACATTTTGGAGTGTAATAATTCCTGTGCTGTTGTGGAAGCTGTTGTTTTCTCCTCTCTGTTCCCTGCCTCCTCTTTCTTTCATCATCATCATCATCATCAACATCATCATCATCATCATCATCATCATCATCATCATCATCATCATCATCATCATCATCACGCCTGTCTCACAGACACTGAAGTATAAGACCAATACCTTCTGTTTCAAATGTCTTCACAAATCTGCACCCTCTTATCTCTGTAGCTGTCTTAACCTGTATACTCCATCCTGTTCCCTTCGCTCAGCTGCAGATACTTTGTGCTTTCGAACACCCAGATTCAAACAAACCACTGTTGGCCGTCGCTCTTTCTCTGTTTCAGGTCCATCCACCTGGAATGAACTTCCTCTTTCACTTCGCCAAAAGCCTTCACTTGATACCTTCATATCCAGCCTCAAAACGCACTTATTTCCTACCTGACACTTTCCCCTCATATCTGTTTCTACTTTTTCAACAGCATCCTTCACCTCCTTCATCACCACCTGTGTGTGTGTGTGTGTATGTGTGTGTGTGTGTGTGTGTGTGTGTGTGTGTGTGTGCGTGTGTGTGTGTGTGTGCATAAACTTGAAATATCATGTTATGTGAGAAAAGTTGCATGCCTGAAAATGATTGAATGCAAGCGCTTCGTTTTGTTTCTTTTACAAGATTCATCGCTATAAAAATTCCATATATTATTATTATTATTATTATTATTATCATTATTACTATATTATCATTATCCTCCTCCTCCTCCTTGTCATCATCATCTTTCTCTTTCGTCCATTTTTTCTTTCCTTTCCTTTCTTTTTTATTTTCTTGTGTTTCACGCATTTTATGAAAAGATCAAGGTTTAAAAAAGCCCAGGTGTAGAAACTTTGATTAAATGTGGAGGCAAGAAAAGAAAAAAGACACCTAAAAGAGAGAAAGGATAAACAGGAAATATGACATTCTTCATGTACATTATGCATGAGAGAGAGACAGGAAAGATGAGAAAGAGAGAGTACGTCTTTGTAAATTTGATAACATGACAAGCTTGTTAAATATATTCTCTAGAAGCTTTCATAAACAAGGTTCATTTCAAGGTTACAGTCTGTGTATATATGTATACATAATTCGATTGTTGTCCAGCTTTCTAACGACCGCATACATAGGGGAAAAAGAAGCATATTTAGGAATTCTGTTACGATTTCGTTGTGATCTGTCATGTTTATAGACACTGCAAAACAAAAACTGCAGACCGCTTCTTGCTATTTCCAGAGTATTTTGACAGCTGGTTTCAATTTGTGACACAGAAGTAGTGGTTCTTCAAGCTGTCAGATGTTGTTGAATTATCGATGACAGGACAGAAGAAAATCATAATAAAGGATACAAAGTTATTGATGTCACTCTGACAACATCCAGACAATGACAGGTCCGTTGTCTATCTTGGGAGTGACTTGTTTTGTCATTCATACATAACTGCAAAATGTATGCTGCAATGCTGTGCAAAAAACTGATTTCAATGTTATTATCAATCAAATTCGCCTCCCCCTCTCTCTCTTCCTCCCCCCTGTGAATGCCTGCGTGCGTGTGTGTGTGTGCACGCGCGTGTGTGTATATGTGTGTAGGCGGGTGGGTGTGTTACCCCTCTTTTCTAAAGCAGAATCCACACAATTACTATCACAGCATTTTAAAAAATCAACATCAATTTATTAATACCACAACAGCAACTTAACATTCCAGACCAATAAACAGATCCCCCCCAAAAAAACAACAACAACCACAAAACAAACTTCATCTAAAAGCCATTGTACTGAAGTTCAGATAAGTTGAAAGGTTCATTCTGTCTTTATCTACCTAGACATAGATGGTCTTCACTCGTCCAATACATGAGGCACCATCACTCTCCAAAGGGATGTTTCAGTTTTTCTTTAAGAAATGTAGAAGTAATTGCCAGAGAGGCACCAGATACGAATGATGAGCTAGTGTATTCTCAGAAGCGCACTAAATACACCCTACTAAGACCAGCACAATCACTCTTTCAAATCAGAAAGTGGAAATGGATCCCAGAGCAAGGAGACACAAAAGATGGTATCACACACAGCAGACTTCAGCTGCACACAGCTAACGATGGACAGAAGGCCTAGAAGAAAGGAATGCCAAGGAGACAACAGCTTTGTCTCAAACAGCTGTGGAATGGCCCATCACTCCTGACTCTCCTCCCTCTCCCCCCCCCCCCTCCCTCCTCCTCCCTGTCAGTATGTCAGCTCGTTACCACCAGCATTCTGCTCATAGCTCAGGGCAGACCAGCAGTGTGGACCATGTCTAGCAGCAGTCAGAGGTGTAGACACGTGGCATAGTCAACTCCTTCAAGTGTATCCTGTGCCACTGGCTCGTTTGTCTTCTTCCTCTGTTAGTCTTCTGGCCTGCTGCCTAGGAGTCACTGCACTGCCTGGCCACAGAGGAGTGCAGCTAATGACCTGGCTGACTCTGCAAGTGGGGGCAGTTCAGGGCACTCTTGAGAAGGGGGTCAACTTGTGGTCAGGGCCAGCATGTGAATAGAGAAGGCCTTGTGGTGATGGGTGTTTACAAATGTGCCATACTTTATGACAAAGAATATACCTGCATGGGAAACATTTTGTGAACACAAGGCGTTTGGCTGGAATAGGATTTTGAAGAAGTGCCTTTTCAAGAACACAAAATATTTTGTGAAGGAGGTACTTAAGAACAAGAAATAATCTGTAGATGTGTTTGCTCTAGACTGGAGTATGGCTGTTATCAATGACATTTAGGAATGAGAGATGTTTGGGATCAAAGTCAACACAGTGTGGGGAAGGTTGTTGCAAGTAGTTTTCCCAAAGCGTTGTTTCCAACTTAGGATACACTGTGCATGTTTTCCAAGCCATTTTGGTATGCAAATGCTGCTGCTATCACAGACTCTCTGAAATGAGGAATAACTTGGTGTCAAAACATTCCAGAATATAAAACTATTTCGGGGATTAAGACATTATAAACAGGCAAATTCGTTCTGATCAAGGACATGTCAAACAATTTTGTGCTGAAAATACCCGTTCTACTCTGTTATTTTATGTCCCCTCCCCCCCTCTCTCTCTCCTCCCCACCCTCTCTCTCTCTCTCCTCCCCCTCCCCCTCTCTCTCTCTCGGCTTTTCTGCTTTTTCTCTCCATGGCATCTAAATTTGTGTCTTTTCCTGTTCCTTCTACCTATTTGTCTAAAATAATACAAATGCATATTTTTCCCATCTAAAAATTGTTAGATTAAATAAAAACCTCTTCGTTGCTCTGTGAGGTTTTCTCTGCCTTCTTTTCCCACTTGTCTTTCTCGTTTTCCTCACTGCTTATTAGTTGTGTTGTTTTTCCTCTCCTCCTGTTATACTGGCCACAAGGCTTTAGTCTTACTTATTCCTGTACTTTTCTTCAGTCTTTTCTTCCCTCCATCGTCTATACTACAATGCCATGACCAAAGCTACTTGTACGCAATTGTAAAAGCAACCCTGCTCCCCTCCCCCCCCTCCCACACATCCTTCCAAGTGAATAGTGTGGGGAAAGTCAAGATATCTGAGATTGCTTTCATTCACAGACAAAACAACAGACAAATCTAGTTTGGCTGTATTCTGCCCAGAATCCCCAACAGGAGGAGGTAACTCCCAGGATGAAGGGAACACTTGCACACAAACCTCTGTGTGTATAAAGCAGGAAGAGGTGGTGGTAGTAGTGGGGCATGGGGAGGGGGGTGTCAAATGGATCTAGACCCTCTTCCTTATTTCAGTTTAATTTTGCCAGACACAGATTTCCAGCAACAATTGAATCAGTGTGTTTGCACAGGGAGTGAGGTTCCTTGGGGCTAAAGGAGGGGATACACAGTGTACTGACAGACAGACAGACACTCCTGGAAGGAGGGTGTTGATTTTAGCCCCTGTTTGTGAGAAGTATTGAACCTGTGGCTCTGTCATCTTCTCTCTGACTCTGACCCTCTTGCTCTGTCTTCCTGAGTGTCTGTCTGTTTTTTAACTCTCTCTCTCTCTCTCTCTCTCTCTCTCTCTCTTCTCTCTCTCTCTCTCTCTCTCTCTCTCTCTCTCTCTCTTCACTCTCTCTCTCTCTCTCTCTCTCTCTCTCTCTCTCTCTCTCTCTCTCTCAACATTCTTGCTTTTGCATTGTTTTGATTTTAATTTATGCATTTTTCTTGTTCTCCTTAAACTTAATGAATCCAATGACATGCATGGCAAGGTTAAATCCAAATAAAAGAAAAAAAGTGTTCTGATATTGGTTATTTTCACAGAACCATGTCTATTTCTAGATCTCTTCCCTTTTTCTCCTGTTTGTGTATGCATGATTTTCTGGTTCTGTCATTAAGATCATTATGTTTTTTCTTTTATCTACTTTCTTATCAATTTTAGTGTGTGTGCGTGTGTGTGTGTGTGCATGTGTGTGCACCCACTTCTCTATGACTCTCTTTCTCTCAATATATCTGATTGACCAACACTTTTTTCTTAACCCTTTCATTTTGTGTACATATGGTATCCAGCTGATGTACTACCCTCCTGTGCATAAAAACCTTAAATTTACTTGGTGGATCTGCATCTTCTACAGCTTTCTCACGTTTGTCTGGAACTGAACACAAACAGAACAGGGAGTGCAAAATGAACACATTCCTCTCTTTAATTTCGTGAGCAAAATTATAATTATGTTTACTGAAATTCATACTCCTAATGTTTTCACAAACTCAATTTTCAAAAGTGCTACAACAGAAGCCTGTGAAAACCTTTGAAGTTTCTGAAAGGATATTTCTGTTTTATTATATTTTTACCCTAGGAACCCATGTCTAATTCCTTCTTGTTATCAAATGCCATTTCCATCTGTCTGTACCCATGGTCATTTCCCTTGGGTGTAAACCAGCCTAATGGGCAGTTCTCCACTATGTGGACCACGTTCATTAGTCCCTAACAAGCTCCTGTAATCCACCACACACATAGGTTGGCCACTTTCTACCCAGCTGCTCACAATATGGGTCAGGGTACTTCTCACTGTTGATGAAGTGAAATCGTTGAATGCAATGACAAAACCTGAACGCTTTTCAAATCCATCACTTAATATTGTCAGCTGACATGATATTTTCAGATGTCACAATGAGATTCTTTTAGCTATGTCATTTACAAATAGCAACATGATCAAAGTATAGGTTTATCCTCAGAAAAATGCAAGGAAGCAGAATATCCAGGACACTGCATAACAACAAGAAGTCAGCATGTGTCCTGTATGTGCCAGAGGAAAGGTTGACAGAAGCACAGAACTAGTTCCATTAGAAGTCTCAGGAGGGGGCCACTGCCGGGCCCTGATACTGGGTGTATAACAGGAAAGGATGTCCAGCTACCTTGATAAGAAGGCAGGTCACGTACAGCACTGACCACAGCTGAACAAAAAGGGATGAATGGTGGAAATGCGTGCGTGCTTTGCAAGAAAAGATTGTGTTCACTGGTGTCTGAATATTGGGATACTTTCTTGATAACAGCTTCTTTGTTTGTTGGTACATCTCTGTGTGTCTGATTTTGTTTTCTAAGAGATTGCAAATACTGAATATTTATTGAATAATGCAATACAATATGCTTATTTGATTTCAAGAAAAAAAGCAAACATAATATGCATTTAATGCTGTGAGAGTATATTTGTATAAATGGAGTTAACGTGTTGGAAAAAAATACCAGCTGGAGTAAAACATTTCTTTAAACGATCAATAATAATGATAATAATGTATGGAATTTATATAGCGCTGAAACGATTCATACATCTTGTTCAATAATACAGCAATATTACATTATATCTTTAGGGGAACATCCCTCCAAATTTGATGGCAAACATTAAATGAAAAAAGCTGAGATAAAGTAACCTTAAAATATTATTGCAAACGAATGACAATGAAGAGAGAGATTACCCAATGTTGTTTTGTTTGTTTGTTTGTTTGGGGGAGGGGAGGGGAGGGATTTCTTGTTTTTTATCCATTTAAGAAAGATTGTCTCTGCTTTACAACTTTCTTTTTTCTTTCACCTAAAAGAAAACAGCCCAAAATAACCAAGTCATCTAGAAGCAAGGAGAACAAAATTAATTTTCTCTCTATATGCAACTGAGAGAAAATAAATAGTGTCTGAAGTGACGACCAAGGTAATGGCCATCACATTCGTTCCTGAGCAGAATGGCTTGTACAGAAAACGTGTACAGAATTGACACTGAAATAATACAAATGGAGGGGAACTGCAGCAATTCCATATAACTGTTCTTCATTAGTGCTCAGCCACTTATTCCATGGCAAGCATCCTGCCACTTGGGAAAACAGGGAATGCGTTTGTGCACACACAAATACGCACACACACGTATGCACACACACACGCATCACACACAGAGAAAAACCTCCTTTCCCTCATGACCATCAGGATTTCAGACATACTAGAACTGACAGACAAAAGTACCACTCACACCATTCTTATCATTCATGTCAAACTGAACATGCTTTAGAACGTTTCTTGGATTTGTTAGGTCTGGCCAGATACCCAAGGAAAATGGGTGCACTTTTAAAACAAAGGTTATGAGAAGTTTAAAGTGTCTAAAAACACACACATTCATTCAAGTGTTGTCGATGTTTCAACATCTACACATTAGAACACAGGCAAAAGAGAATTCCAAGCACACACAAAGAGACCCAGGACCTTGAATACCAGAGGGAGGCCAGCATGTGTCCATCAGCACAGATAAGCTCCACAGTGACAGAGAACTAATTCCATTAGGGATCCCAGGAGGGGGCCACTGTAGGGCCATGATCCACCGGGTGTCCCCGTTCTGGTTAGGAGGCAGGACACGTCCAGCATCGACCACAGCACCACAAAATGAGATGTTTGCTGGAACTGTGTTGTGTGCCTCAACCTTGTATGGACTGAACAAAGCTTGTTATCTTGTTTGTGGCTGTCAAGAGCTTGCTCAGCTTTTCTGTCTGTCTGTCTGCCTGTTTTTTTCTCCCCTAGAGGTTGCTATATGTTACTATGTTGATTGCAATTCGTGTACGTGACATGCTTATATCGATTTTTTTATATTTCAGTTTCTCAGCTTTTTTTATACAGAACTTTATATTTTTATTTAGAAAAATATTTTTTAAGATACCTTGTTAGAACAATTGGTATAGAGATGAACCAGAAAAAAAAGTTTCCCTTTCAGTAACAAGTTTTACTTTAGCACTCATTTAAATACCTTCACCCTTTCAATTCATGATTATGTCTTTATTTAGTATCATGTGATTGAATCAAGAAATAATGATGAAATCCAAATAAAGTGCAGAAAAATACCATATAGCTTTATATTCAAGGAAGAAATTCCTAGGTTTTCAAACAACCTGATTTTCTGAAAAAAAGAAATGATAACAACTTCTAGAGGAAATTTCAATAATGGTTCATCTTCTTTGTTCCTTTAGTACAAGCTAAAATGAAATATTGTTCTGAAAAAAAATATTTGCAAGTTGAAAGTACCAAATAGTGAAAATCAGAAATAAGATTTTTACTTTCTTCTTTTTCTGATAAAAACAACAACAAAAAAACCTGAAAGAAATTAACAACCCCCATTTCGAAAATTCCAACCCCCTTATAAAACAAAGCAATGCAAAACCTTAAAAAACAACCCCAAAACAACATAACAACTCTTCCCCCCCCCCCCCTCCCCCTCCACCTCATCTGTTGAAAGCCATAAAGAAAAGTTATTCTCTGTTACTGATAGGAAAAAATACCCATGCCAGGAGCCCTAAATATGTACGAACTAAGTAATCTCCACCTACTACGTAATCTCCACCTTCAAACACACTAAACAGTTTTTTGGACAAAAAAGATATAAAAAGATAGCATTTCAGTATTGCAACACTGCAGACCCTATAACAATTATCCGTCACTGAACATTTTTAACACTTCTAATGACGACTAGCATCTTGCCACCATGGAAAAGAACAGAAACGTTGACTAAAACCCCAGACACATTCCCTCACTGCTCTCCTCCTTCCCCCCTTCCCATCCTTCCACACTGACTGGCTCTGAGCGAACGGAAAATGGCCAATTATACTGACCCCATAAACCATGTCCAGCTCGAGAAGGACTTTTATCAACTTCCGTCCCATTCTCAAGTCTGTCTGGAAGTGAAAGGAAATCACAATTCTGGAAATGGCGTGAAGAGGAGGTTACTCTGATTGCTGAATGACCGGAAGCAGACGTTTACTGACAGCATAACAGTTCTACAGCAACACAAACAAGGAATCAGGATGAGAAGGAGAATGGATTTCAGCACAGCTTCAAGGCACAGCATTTTATGTCCTGTTTATGGTGCGTTCAGAGTATTTCTGTCTGCTCTATGTGTTCTTTACAGAGACAATCCTTGTATTCACTGTGTTTATTGTGTTGTGTGGTGCCCCCTTCTCTCCTCACTCTCAATTGTTCTCTTCCTTCATGAAGTAGAATAATTGTCAGATTTTTATCATCAGTGCTGATGATCCTAACAGGCTTGCATAGTACTCATCACACACACACATACATATGTGTGTATGTATGTATAATTATTTATATGATGACATTTCCCTCAAGAAAAAAAATCTGTTTGTACACTAGCTATCCATGTCAATAAAATAATAATAATAATAATAGTAGTAGTAGTAGTAGTAGTAGTAGTAGTAGTAGTAGTAGTAGTAGGAGTAGTAGTAGTAGTAGTAGTAGTAGTAGTAGTAATAATAATAATAATAATAATAATAATAATAATAATAATAATAATAATAATACAAGCAAATCAGAAAATAAAATTTTGGCAAAAAATGAACATGAGCGTATTTGTATAAATGTAAACAAATGAAGCTGTCGACGTTTTTAGTGATGAATTTTTGTACAACAAATAAAACAGTTAAAATTGTATAGAAAGAAAAATCTATGAAGCTGTATAGTTAAAGACTTGTAATAATCAACACTTTGCTTTGCAGTGTATTTTACTTAGTGATAAAAAAAATAATGCGTAAATTTTAACACATAATCACATTTGATTTTCTCTCTAATTTTCTACAAAGAATGCTTACAACCTAGAACTAAAACTTATTTCATGTATTGGTGATACGTTGTTTCCGAACTAATACCACTTTGTTTCAACCAACTTAAGCAGTATAACTGCAAACTACCAGAACACACGTTTGATTTCAGAGGAAAAGCCATTACATCTCAACACCACAGTGCGGGACCCAGATGTAGGGCTGATTGCCTGCTAAATGATGGGGCAGGTGGCAGATACTGACACAAAATAAGACTGCACAGTCCACACATTACATAGAACATATAAATGAACATTTTGGAGTGTAATAATTCCTGTGCTGTTGTTGAAGCTTTTGTTTTCTCCTCTCTGTTCCCTGCCTCCTCTTTCTTTCATCATCATCTTCATCATCATCATCTTCATCATCATCATCATCATCTCTCTCTCTCTCTCTCTCTCGCTCTCTCTCTCTCTGTTCCCATTTTTTCTTTCCTTTCCTTTCTTTTTATTTCCTTGTGTTTGACCCATTTTATGAAAAGATCAAGGTTTCAAAGTGTCCAGGTGTAGAAACTTTGATTAAATGCGAAGGCAAGAAAAGAAAAAAGACACCTAAAAGAGAGAAAGGATAAACAGGAAATATGACATTCTTCATGTACATTATGCACGAGAGAGAGAGACAGGACAGGTGAGAATGAGAGAATATGTCTTTGTAAATTTGATAACATGACAAGCTTGTTAAATATATTCTCTAGAAGCTTTCAAAAACAAGGTTTATTTCAAGGTTACAGTCTGTGTATATATGTATACATAATTCGATTGTTGTCCAGCTTTCTAACGACCAGAAATATAGGGGGGAAAAGAGCCTATTTAGGAATTTTGTTACAATTTCGTTGTGATCTGTCATGTTTATAGACACTGCAAAACAAAAACTGCAGACCGCTTCTTGCTATTTCCAGAGTATTTTGACAGCTGGTTTCAATTTGTGACACAGAAGTATTGGTTCTTCAAGCTGTCGGATGTTGTTGAATGATCGATAACAGGACAGAAGAAAATCATAATCAAGGATACAAAGTTATTGATGTCACTCTGACAACATCCAGACAATGACAGGTCCGTTGTCTATCTTGGGAGTGACTTGTTTTGTCATTCATACATAACTGCAAAATGTATGCTGCAATGCTGTGGAAAAAACTGATTTTAATGTTATTATCAATCGAATCCGCCTCCCCCTCTCTCTCTTCCTCCCCCTCTCTCTCTTCCTCCCCCCTGTGAATGCCTGCGTGCGTGTGTGTGTGTGCACGCGCACACGTGTGTGTATGTGTGTGTAGGCGGGTGGATGTGTTACCCCTCTTTTCTAAAGCAGAATCCACAGGATTACTATCACAGCATTTAAAAAAATCAACATCAATTTATTAATACCACAACAGCAACTTAACATTCCAGACCAATAAACAGATCCCCCCCAAAAAAACAACAACAACAACTCCCAAAACAAACTTAATCTAAAAGCCATTGTACTGAAGTTCAGGTAAGTTGAAAGGTTCAATCTGTCTTTTTCTACATACACATAGATGGTCTTCATTCGTCCAATACATGAGGCATCATCACTCTCCTAAGGGATTTTCAGTTTTTCTTTCAAGAAATGTAGAAGTAATTGCCAGAGAGGCACCAGACACCAATGGTGAGCTAGTGTATTCTCAGAAGCGCACTAAATACACCCTACTAAGACCAGCACAATCAGTCTTTCAAATCAGAAAGTGGAAATGGACCCCAGAGCAAGGAGACACAAAAGATGGTATCACACACAGCAGACTTCAGCTGCACACGGCTAGGCTAACCATGGACAGAAGGCCTAGAAGAAAGAAATGCCAAGGAGACAACAGCTTTGTCTCAAACAGCTGTGGAATGGCCCATCACTCCTGACTCTCCTCCCCCTCCCTCCTCCTCCCCCTGTCAGCACGTCAGCTCGTTACCACCAGCATTCTGCTCATAGCTCAGGGCAGACCAGCAGTGGGGACCATGTCTAGCAGCAGTCAGAGGTGTAGACACGTGGCATAGTCCACTCCTTCAAGTGTATCCTGTGCCACTGGCTCGTCTGTCTTCTGCCTCTGTTAGTCTTCTGGCCTGCTGCCTGGGAGTCACTGCACTGCCTGGCCAGAGAGGAGTGCAGCTAATGACCTGGCTGACTCTGCAAGTGGGGGCAGTTCAGGGCACTCTAGAGAAGGGGGTTACCTTGTGGTCAAGGCCAGCATAAGAATGGGGAGTATTGTGTGGTGAGAGATGTTCAACTGTGTGCTAGGGCTTTGGTGTAAAGGGCCTGTCCCTCTTCCTAATCCCTCATTCTCACATACATACCCACACTCATCCCCACCCCTTCCCCACTGCTCCCTTTCTTCCACATAGTTACAGGCATGTACTCAAGCATATATCTAAAGTAACATGTTGTTGTGCGTTCCCCAGCTTTACACCCTGGGGGTCACCCAGAACATGCACTCTGCCTCACTCATCCCACCTGGAAATCTCTGTGAGATAGGAAGTAAACACTGGATGAGAAGTTTGCGTGTATGACTCTTTTTCAAGCACCTCGCCATATAGGCAGCCATACTCCGACTTCAGAGGATTTTTTTTTCTCCTTTAACAAAGGAGAGTGCGGGTTGTTATGTTAAGAGCTTGTCATGGCTGAAGGCAATCTCAACACAACATTTTACAACATAACAACGTTTTAATGTCAGCCTTGGCAATTAGCTGACATCAATAATAACTGACACAGCTTTTGGCCTGGGCCATTAAAGTAACATTATCAACAACAAAATAATGATAACTCAGTTTTGGTAAAAGTATAGTTACTCCAATTTGTCTGTATTTTTCTCCCTTGCTATCAAGAATTGTATTTGTACCTGCTTTAAGTTTATTTGTTTATTTCTTTCTTTCTTTTTAGAAGCAGTTTGTTTGTAATTATTTGTAAATGCAAAACGAAAATTAAAAAAGTTTTAAAAAAAGATCTCTCTCTCTCTCTCTCTCTCTCTCTCTCCTCCCCTCTCTCTCTCTCCTCTCTCTCTCTCTCTCTCTCTCCTCCCCATGGTGCTCCAGTCTTATGATCTCTGTGTGTATGTTGTGTGTGTGTGTGCATGCGCACATGTCTGTATGTGTGTGTGTATGTGAGTGTGCACTAGTGTAAGTTTGCGTGCATGCGTGCGTGTGCGCGCGTGCATATATGTATGTGTTTGTGTGTGTATGCATGTGTGTGCATGCGTGTGCACGTTTTGTTCGCAATCTGTTAACCAAAGCTACCTCTACACACCAGTAAAACAAATCTAATGGCACGCGCGCGCACACACACACACACACACACACACACACACGCACGCACGCACGCACGCACGCACGCACGCACGCACGCACACACACACACACACACACACACACACAAACACACACATACGACACCATTCCAATCGAAGAGTGTGGGGAGAGTCAAGAGATCTGAGATTGCTTTCACTCACAACACAAAACAAGGGACAAATCCAGTTTGGCCGTCTTCTGCCCACAGAACCAACCCCCAACCCCCTCTCCAGGGGGAGGAAAGCCATAGGAAGACGTACAGGCACGCTGGCACATCGGCATATGTGTAGAAGACGAGGATGGGGAACAAGAGAGAAGGAAGGTGGGGGGTAGGGGGTGGCGACGAACGGTGCGTCATATGGATCTAGACCCTCTTCCTTATTTCAGTTTAATTTTGCCAGAAACAGATTTCCAGCAACAATTGAATCAGTGTGTTTGCACAGGGAGTGGGATTCCTTGGGGCTAAAGGAGGGGATACACAGTGTACTGACAGACAGACAGACACTCCTGGAAGGAGGGTGTTGGTTTTAGCCCGTGTTTGTGAGAAGTATTGAACCTGTAGCTCCGCCATCTTCTCTCTGACTCTGACTGACCCTCTTGCTCTTTCTGTCTGGAAGTCTAGTCTGTCTCTTTTCTTGATCGTCGGTCTCCTTGGAAGCCCTGAAGGTTGAGTGGGAGCCATGTTTGGAAGCTGGCTTAAGAGCCATGAGCATGATATGATATTATGCCATTCACACGCAGTCTAGTCATCACACTGGAAGACACTTTCTCTCTGATTCCAGGTTTTGAGCAGATTCTAATCCTTTGCAGTCACTTCAATAGAAGTTTTGAAATGAAGGTCTCTGCAGCTGTGTGAACTTATGTTACACACACGTTAAAATACCATTCCATCTTTTGAAAAAAAAAGTAAGCTGTCATATGCTAGTAAGAGTGAAAGACTCTGAATCAAATGCAAACAAATAAAAAGGAAACAAGTCAATAGGGAAAACACCCCTCCCCCCAAAAGAAACAACAACACACAACAAACACACACAAAACCACACACACCACCACACACACACACACACACACACACACACACCACACACCACACACACACACACAAACCTATCATGCGGGTGCTGTTTTGCATACTCCTGAAGTCAAAATAGGGGGATAGATAGTTGAAAAATACCCCTCCCCCAAAAAGGCCCCCTAAAAAGCAAAACAACCCCCCAAAAGAAAAGCCAATGCAAAAAACCATCAAATCCAAAAATAAAAAAGAAAAAAAAACAACCCTCCCCCCTTAAACCCCCCCCCCCCCCCCAAACCCCCCCCCCCAAAAAAAAACTAACAACAAAACCCCCACATAACCAGAACCCCAAAATCAACCAAAAAATAACCCCAACAAAACCCAAACAACATCATAAAAAAAAACCCAAAACAAAACCCCCTTTTACCATGGACAAATTTTTAAAAAAAAAAAAAAAGGTCAACTCTGAGTTCCAGGGGGAAAAACAGAAAAAAGACAGAAGGCTGCACTCCCCCCACACAGCGTATACTGTCGTTGGGACGTCGCTCTGTCTCTCATTCATTCAGCAATCTGTGTGCTGTCCCAGGAACACAAATCCCTTACAATATTGCTTCATTCCCCCACTGGAAAAAAAAAGGTACCCCACGAACCTGCTTCCTTCACAAATTCGTATTCACCGTATTCGAAAAAACCCAAGGCAGGCTGAATTACGAGAAGCATCGAAGTGATCCTTTCATTTTTAACGGATTGCGCTAGATAAAAAAAAAAACCAAACCCAGATCTACAGGACATTGAATCCCCTGTTTATCCAGGACCTCAGCAGAATCAACTTCTAAGGGAAAATGGGGGGGTTAGGGTATATTGACAGATAACACAAGTAAGGCTTTTTCTCTTTTTTTTTTCCTTTTTCTCTCTTTTGAATTATAGATTTAGACCTCTCCCAAAATTCCTGTCCTGCCTCTTCCCCTTCCCCTCTCTCTTCCCCCCCTATCTCCCCACACCATCTCTCTCTCTCCTCCTCTCTTTTCTCTCTCTCTCCCTCTCTCTCCTCTTTTCCCCTCTCTCTCTCTTCTCCTCTCTCTCGCCTGCTCCTCTATTTTTTTTCACGCTCAGTCTTTTCTTGACCTTTCATGTTCAGCTTTTCAGTTATCACAATTTTGCACCAACAGGCAAAAAACCACTTTGCCATTTTCTAAAGAGCACAATTTTTAAAACCCAAGGTGGAAAGCAGAACAGGAAAAGGTAGGTGAATAAGAGGGGAAGGGGGGCGATTTGGGGACTAAAAAACTGGGGAACCCTTTAACTCCGTTTTTAAAACTCTAATTTTTATTCATATCCTTTTCGTGATTTGGTTATCACACCACACAAAAATCTTCAAAAAAGGTTTTTTTTAAAGGAAGCTCTGTTTTAAACTCTGTTTAAACCCTACAGTCCAAAGGGTGGAAATTTTTGTTTTTTTCTTTCTCCATTTTAATGTTACTAGGGGATTTAAAAAACTCACATTTTAAAAACAAATCGATAAAAGGAGCGGGAGTATGCGGGTCCCTAAGGGAAAGACATAGTAAACCCTTTCCCTTTTGAATACACAACTCAACCATCAATTTTGTATTTTGCCAGATCCACACAATATTTTTTTAATTCCCCATTTTTTGCTTCTACGTAAAGGCGTATCAAGCTCTCCCCCTTTCCCAAAGACAGGGGGACTAGCTGGAGTCTTAAAAAAAACGCCCAGATTTCGACTTGTTTTCTGTGAACAAAAGCCCGGGGCTGGAGGACGTTTACATGATAAAGGGGTTCACGTTTGAACAGCCAGCCCCGCCCGTCAGCCCGGGGGATTATGGGGTAAAAACTGTCTGAAGATGGGGTCCTTACTGTCTGAAGATGGGGTCATATTCTGCTACGGATAAGGGCGGTGGGGGTCAATAATGTTAGCGGGTGTTTGTCATGAATTTTAATTGGATTCCCCGGTTTCTCTATGATTGTATCTGTCTGTGTCTTTCGTTTTTTCTTTCTTTTTTTCTCCTTGTTTCTCGTTTTTGTCTTTTTTTCCTTTTTTTCGCCCTATCTGAGTGTGGGTGATTCAGTTGTTTCAAATATTTTATTGCATTTAAGTCATGTAGATTATTTGACAAAACAAAAACATAAAAATAAAATTATTTTTTTTGGCTAAAAGTATGTAACTAAAAAATTTTATTCTACTCTCTTTTCCCTTTTTTTAAAAACACTCAACACATACTGAGAATCTGCTTGATATAAAAAACTGTGTTATTCACTTTTTTTCACATTTTTTCGTTTTTTTTTTTCTTTTTTTTGATTTTTTAATAAAAAATTATTTCGATTCATATAAAAATGCATTCACAGTAAATGAAATTCTCTTAAATTTGTTACGTGCTAATTTTCTTCCCTCGGATAATTTTGGGTCTCCCTTTCTCTATCATTAAATTGGACGCTTGTGGTTTTTTTAAATTGTCTTCTTATGAGTTTTTTTTTCATATTTTTACTAAGAATGGTTCCAATCTTATTCTTTGGACAAAACAAAAATTTTAGTTTTGCAAACCTTTTTTTTTGGCAGACCCAAAAGTTTTTTACATGTCCTCAAGTTTTCTTCTAACAGATAACTCAACCGTTAACATTAAGAGTTTTTTGGTTCTCAACATGTTTGAATCCAATTGTGTACAGAATATTTTTCACTCTGTTTCCCCTTTATGTATGATTCTTCGATACAAATAATCGTATATTTCTAAAAAAAAGAGCTGGTTTTGATTCTGTCAAATGAACCCAAAAAATATTATCTGAAATATTTTTAAAAAGGGGTAGTAAAATTCTCCCAAATTCACCCAAAGGGGTAGTACTAATGCTTTTTTATGAACTCCTACATTTGTTTACAAAATTTACATAAAAATTCCAAAAAAAAAGTTTGGATAAGCATCCCTTGAACATTTATAAAATATGAAAATTTTATCCCCTTTAAAACAAAAAGGAAACCCAAACTTCTGCTCCTGGGTTAAAAAACGGGGTATCAGTGAGTAAAATAAACGCTTTTAAGTATCTTTAAAAATTTTGTCCTGTTTTTGCCCTTTTAAAAAAGGCGTATATTGCTTTTGTTGCTTTTTTTTTATAAATTTTCTTGTGTTGCTTGAAAATTTTCCCCTTTTTGTGAAAAACGCACCCAATATTTAAAAGTTTCTACTGTTTTTAATTACAGCTCCCACTTTAAATGAATTGGGAAATTTTTGGAGTGATCTCAAAGACTATTACCTTTTGTTTTTTTTTTTGTTTTTCTTTAAACCCCAAAATTTGAAAATTCCAGTTTATTCAGTTTAGTTTGAACCTGTTTTGGTTTTGATAGAATGCCAGGTCATCAGCTAGAGTAAACAGGGAAACTTCTTTTGCGGTTTATATACGAAACTTTTCATCATATATTTAACTATACATTGACAATACATTAAATAATGTGGAAATTATTTTTTTCCCTGAGTTCCCCCTTTTTGACTAGATTTACTGTTGTTTTTCCTCGTATTTTTTGTAAATATTTTGCATTGGGAAAACATTTTTTAAAGACTTAAAAATTTTGCCTGTTTTCCTATTTCGTTAACTTTATAAGAAGACCCTCGTGCCCCCCTTTTTCAAAAGCTTTCTGAAAATTACAAAGCACAATAAAGTCTTTTAGTTTTTACTTTTTGACACTATCTATTAAATTGTTAATAGGGAAAATATGGCCTTTTTTTCTGCATGCTTTTCTGAAAACCCGCTTTTCTCTAACAAAACTATTGTTATTTTTTAAATATTCAAAAATTCTATGGGCAGATTTGCAAAAAAGTTTTCCCAAAAGTTTTTGTCAACGTTATTTTTCTGTAGTTTTCGGGTTTTATATGCTCCTTTTTAATTTGGACTTCACTCCCACTTTCCCGTCACAGGGAAATACCCTTTCTAATATAAAAATTTAAAATATTCCGCATTAAACTCTATAAAATTAGATGAAATGATTGATCATTTTGTTTGTGTTCCACCTTTTTCCGGGATTTGTTTTTTCAGCTTTTTGTTGTTTTTTGTAATTTCCTTGTTTTAATTTTCTTAACCTACAGTGGGTTATTAGATACTTTTTAAATCATTAAAAATAATAAAAAAATAAGTATGGAATTTATTAAACCCGAATCTTGTAAAGCAAAAATCAAAAGCGCTCGATTTTATTTCAACCACTTTTAAATCACGGGGAAAATTTTTCCGTGAAATTTGGGCCCCTCTCCCCGGGGAGAGCGGGGGACGCGTCCCACAAGCGCTGCGCCACCCTTTTTTAATATGATTTTTTTCAGTTTTTTTTTGTGTTATTTGATTTTTAATTGCGGTAGTAGAAGTGCCTTTTTTAAAAATTTTCCTTTGGAATTTGTTTTCCCAACAAAAAAGTTTGTTTGGTGAACTTTTGTAATAACTCTGTTGTGGTCTCTTACAATTTTTATAGACCTTGCAAACGTTTTTGCTATATCTGGTTTTATCTATATCCAAACAATACAAAGACAAGATTCCCTTAAATCTTAAATTTAATTTCACCCTTTTTTAAATGATTTTTAACAAAAAATAATCCACAACACTAAACCTTGAGGTTGAAAGCATGTAAAATTACCCTGTAAATCAATGCGGCCATTTTAAAATATATAAATGGGTTGTCGAAAATATAACTAAAAGTCTTTCCATATTTTTTGTACAATTCTATCCATTGAGCACCTTTGATAAATTGGTCATATTCATTTTCTTCAGGAAATTTTATTTAAATTGTTTTGATCTATTTCTATAAAGTCACAGTCTTCCTGATCGCGATTTTGCTCTCCGCACAGTTTATTGACCTCTTTCAGACAAAAATTTTTATGTCTTGTTCTAAATTTTTCCCCAATTTTCTGGTTGAAAATTTTTCCCAAAAAAGAAAAATTCGGTGGAATATATGCACACCCATAAAAAAAATTCTTGTTTTATACTTTAAAGGTTTTCCTTATCATTTCTCCATAATACGAAATATTTTGTGGAAAAATTTTTTTACTTTTTCGATAATCTTCCTTTAAAGAAAAAAAGAAATACCCCTGAAGCACTACAATCTATTTCTTTTTGGGGCTCAGTAGTGCACTGACAAATTTTTCCGGTAGAGTTACATCTTTTACAATTTTTTATCAAATTTTTTCTTTAAAATTTTTACATCGTATAATACAACTGTCTTTTTTGTGACATCTTTAGTTTGTTTACATTAATCATCCCCTTTTCCAAATATTCTAATATTCCACGTAAATTTTCAATTTTACCCCTTTTTTAAAAATCATTGTTAACACAGAGATCTTTTTAAAGTGGGAAAAAAAACCATGTGCATATCATTGTAATGAATTGTAGTTGTTTCTTTTCCGTTACAATATCTCTAACTATAGAAATGCTTTCCATTCTTATCATTGTTTAACTGTCTACGATAGGAAAACAACAACGGCAACAAATTATAAAATCATTAAAATTTACATAATCAAGAGATCAATTTTACCTTTAAGAGTGTATTCATATTTTAACTATTAATTAAAGAACTTGACAAACCTATCCATTGTATCCGAAAAAACAAAATTAGATAGATATATTAAATGATAACATGTGTTCCCAAAAGACTTTAACTGGGACCAGACTTTCTTTGGGTTAATACATTGTAAGAGACTGGTGTTTGTGTGTGTGTGTGATGTGTGTGTTGTGTGTGTGTGTGTGTGTGCGTGAGTGCGTGCGTGCGTGTGTGTGTGTGTGTTTTGTGTGGTGTGTGTGTGTGTCTGTGTGTGTGTGTAACCTACATACTTTCTATATTTCACCATCTCTTGGACATGTTTATTCTATACAAGGATGTGTGTGTGTGGTGTGTGTGTGTTTAATGTGTTGTGTGGTGTGTGTGTGTGTGTGTGTGTGTGTGTGTGTGCGTGCGCGTGTTAGTGTGTGTGTGTGTGTGTGTGAATGTTTTGTCTTTTTTCTGTCTACCTATCTGTGTATGTATGTATGTTATGTATGTATGTATGTATGTATATTATGTGTGTGTATGTATGCATGTATGTATGTATGTATGTATGTATGTATGTATGTATGTATGTATGTATGTGTGTATGTATGTATGTACGTAGGTATGTATGTGTGTAAGTGTGTTTGTGAGTGAGCAAAAAACAGAAAGAGTGAGAGATTGTGCATCTATGTGTGTACATGCATGCGCATGCACACATACACACATATGTGCGCATAGGAATTTGTTTTCTCTTAGCCTCTCTCTCTCTTTCTTTTTCCTTATCACTGTTATTTGTCTTACATCCCTTACTCAGTATTTTGCTTTCCAACTCATCCAATATGGCCTGTCTGCTTGCTTGCTTGCTTGTTCAAGTGTCCTTGCTTGTATTCCAAAGATTCCATTCTATTTCAATTCACACTTTTCTCTTCCCTTTCTTAACTGTTCAACCTTTCTCTTGAGTTGTAACCGTAACTAGAGTCTATCCATCCATCCGTCCGTCCATCCGTCCGTCCGTCCGTCCGTCCATCCGTCCGTCCATCCATCCATCCATCCATCCATCCATCCATCCATCCATCCATCCATCCATCTATCTATCTATCTATCTATCAATCTATCTTACTATCTATCTATCTATCTATCTATCTATCTCTTGTCTTCTCACTCAGATCTCTTTGTCTCGTCTCTCTGCCCACTCTGTCTGTCTGTCTGTCTCTCTCTGTACACATACATACATACACACCAACACACACACACACACACACACACACACACACGTACCGCGCGCTGCACCACACACAACACAAACATGCACACACAACTTATCTCCATCCTCTACTCTTCTTCCCCACCACTCCTAACCTCCCCTCTTCTCTTTCCTCCGCTCTTTTCCTCTCTTTCTTTCTGTCTTTCTTTCATCGATTAGGAATGCCCTCTTCAATATAGCGACAAAAAATAAGCCTGAGGGTTGACATTATTTCTAACAGAATGTGAAGGAGAGTCAAGACCTTTGTCCATAGTACCACAATAGCAAAAGGTTTGCTTTCATGTGTGTGTGTGTGTGTGTGTGTGTGTGTGTGTGTGTTGTGTGTGGTGTGTGTGTGTTTGTGTGTGTGTGCGGTGGGGGAATGAAGGGTGAAGAGGAGTGGGGATGGGGGTGGGGATGGGAGGATGGTTGGCAGATGCCACAAAAATAGAAGCGTACTTTGTTCTACTACGTATTTCATGTTCACAAGCTATTGTGGTCGGAGGACAACTTACAATTCAAGATTTAGTTCCTTTCACCCCTTTTGGGGGTATGGAGTTTTCTTGACAAGCACGTAAAAACCATTTCTTTGTAAAGAATCGAGATTTTGGAGAAACAATGGTTTTGAACGCAAATTGACAATAAATGACAAAAAAACAGTTTTAAAAAAAAAAAAATTTGAAACATTAATTTTGGATTCTTCTCCCCCTTTTCCCTCCTATATCCAAGAATCTCTCTCCCCTCTCTCTTCTCTCTTCCTCTCTCTCTCTCTCTCTCTCTCTCTCTCTCTCTCTCCCTTACTCCCCCCCCTTTCCCACTCTCATTTTTTTTTTACTATTAGTAACTATTGAAATTTTATTTCATAATTTGTCTGCAGTGCACCATTTTTTGAAATATCTGTTTGTTTAAACTATTGATTATTTACATTGATTGCATACTGTGTAAGATTAGGTTGAATGCAGCGTTTTGATTTGTTTTTGCAAGATATACGCTAAATAAGTTCCATTTATTATTATTATTATTATTATTACATCATCCATCATCATATCATCATAAATCATCATCATCATCATCATCATCATCAAAACATCATCATCATCATCATTATTATTATTATTATTATTATTTTTATTATTCGTACCTCCTGTACAGACTTGGTACTTTTCCTTTAAAAACTAACAACCTTAGAAGAAAAACAAACATCTCTTGTTACTTAACATTGCATACATCCAGCATCAAAGAAAGTGTGCTTTAGCGTTGGAAAACCCCACAGCACACAAACCCACTCTCTGAAACGTCTTCTGGTGAAAACACTCGAGTAAGAGAAATCCAACCATAAAACCCAAGAGAAGAGAGAGAAAAGAAGAGAGAGAGAGAAAAGAGAGAGAAGAGAGAGAGAGAGAGAGAGGAGAGAAGAGAGAGAGAGAGAGAGAGAGAGAGAGAGAGAGAGAGAGAGCGCTTTGACGCTTTGACGCTTTGAACCAATTTAATGTCATTGCCCAAAGTGGCCTATTGACAAGGGGGGTTATACACGACTTTCTTTTGTAAAACAAATAAATACAAGAAAAATCACATGATGCATTTAACGTAACGAAAACCAAAAAACCAAAAATGAGCTCTATTGAACGGATACGAACTTTAAGCTGGTGACGTAAACTCAGTTTCAAAATGAACACAAAGTAATAACAAGGATAAAACAATAAAAACCAAAAGCAATAACAAAAATAATGAAAAGAACATTCTAGAATGCAATATTAGCCCAAATCCATTGACATTGTATGTGAAATTTCAAAAAATATTCTTGCTGGAGACTACAGCGTAATTATAAATGTTTCTTTATGTGTTTCACAAAATGCTGGAGTTTACATAATATAAATGTTACTTTTAGTTTAGTCACAAATGTTAAGCTAATTGGAACTTAGCTGTAATTGTCTTAATTTCAGTGCTTCAGCAATAAACTTTGCAACCGAGAGAGAGAGAGAGAGAGAGAGAGAGAGAGAGAGAAGAGAGAGAAGAGAGGAGAGAGAGAGAGAGAGAGAGAGAGAGAGAGAGAGGACAGATTATGGGTAGGGATGGGGAAGATAGCTGAACACATTATTTCATTTTCCTATCCAATTTTCACAAAATTACCAAATGTTGATAATTGTCAACACAAAATGTCATTAAAAGAAGTGCTTAGGCACATTCCCTTTTTCATTTTTTTTTTTTTTGGGGTGGGGGATGGTGGTGTGGTCTGTTTTGTTTCTTTTTTGGGTTTTGGGGTTTATTTTCCCTGTTTTTGTTTTTTATATTTGTGAGAATACCAACAGTGTAATCCATGATGATGGGCAACTTTGCAGGGAATCAAACTCTCAACTCCTAAAGATATTATGGAGCCTAGACCTCTCGATCCATTTCCCTTAGCGGACACACACACACATTTATTTATTTATCTATTTTATTCTTTTATATCGAGGATAATGAAATAAACACTTATGTGCTTTTTTACAACCAGTCCGCGTGTGTATGCGGTTTTGTATACGAATACCTAGATTCAACCAATCCACTGTTGGCCGTCGCTCTTTCTCTATTTCTGGTCCATCAATCCGGAATGACCTCCCTCTCTCCCTTCGTGAAAAGCCTACTTACGACAGCTTTAAATCCAGCCTCAAGATATACCAATTTCAAACCTAAGATTTTTCCCTCTTGTTTCATCTCATATCTGTCCCTGCCTTTAAAAGCCAAAATTCCCCCATCCTTCTGAAATGTACAAACTGTGGGGTTTTGTTTTGTGTGTGTGTGTTGTGTGTTTGAGTGTGTACATTTGAATTTGTTAGAATATTGTGAATCATTGTTGTTGCTTGTGTAGGAGCGGATTGAATGGAAGAGCTTTTATTTGTAAATTGCAAGATAAGCGCTCTATAATTCCATATAATTATTATTATTTATTTTTAAAATTTATTGAAAAATTCTGTCATCTGTTCCCCACCGGCACACAAGGGCTTACTCTTACGAAAAGCGGAACAGGATTTAACGTGGGCGCAAGATGTTCTGCGTGCGTTCGCACCCCGGGACCTTCGGTTTATAGTCTCATCCGAAGGTCTTTTGGGGAGAGTGGAGTCGGCACTGATGTTAACTCCAGGGGAAAATATCCCCTTGAACGGGAATCGAACCCGGGTTGTCAGATTGCGAGCGCAATGTTCTAACCACTAGGATTTTCCGTCCCCACACACACGCACGCACGCACACGCATTTTCAGACTTGTACATCCATTAAGAGGAAGCCAAAAAGGAATGGAAGGCAGTTTACAGTGATAAATGGATGAAGCGGTGTGAAGAAGCAGTCAGTCCCGTGAGCGGTATGGAGTCAATACTGTCTGCTGACCAAACGATCTGGGCGGCTGGGGGCTGATAGATGTTAGCTTGTGTGCTGTCATGAAGTATTGAATCTGGATTTCAATGGCTGTCTGTTTGTATGTATCTGTGGATTGTCTGTCTGTCTGTCTGTCTCTCTGTGTTTTTCTAAGATGTGGTTAGTGTGATTTGTTGTGTATGTGTGCGTCGTGTATGTGTGTGTGTGTGTGTGTGGGGTTTGTGATGAAGTGTGTGTGTGTGTGTGTGGTGGTGTGTTGTCAGAAGTACTGAATCTGGATTTCAATGGCTGTCTGTTTGTATGTATCTGGTTTGCGTCTGTCTGTCTGACTGTCTATATGTCGCTGTCTTCTGTCTCTCTGTCTCTGATTTTTGTAAGATGGGTTAGTGTGATGTGTGTTTTATTTTTGTGCGTGTGTGTGCGTGCGTGTGCGTTTTGTGAGTGAGTGAGTGAGAGTATGTGGTGTTGTCATGAAGTACTGAATCTGGATTTCAATGGCTTTCTGCTCTCTCTCTCTCTCTCCTCTCTCATCTCTCTCTCTCTCATCTCCTCTCTCTCCTTTTCTCCTCTCTCTCTCTCTCTCTCTCTCTCTCTCTCTCCTCTCTCTCTGTTTTGTATCTATAATGTCTCACTCACTGTCTTCAATGTGATGTAGTGTGATGTGATATTATGCATGTGTGTGTGTGTGTGTGTGTGTGTTGTCAGAAGTATTGAATCTAGATTTCAATGGCCTTCTGTTTTTCTCTTTCTCTCTGTGTTTTTATCTGTAGATTTTCTCACACTCTTTCTCCCAATGTGATGTAGTGTGATGTGATGCGTGTGTGTTTTCATGAAGTACTGAACGGATTTCAATGTTTCTCTCTTTTCTCTCGTATGTATCTGTAGATTTTATCCCTTCTTTTTTCCAATAGATGTAGTGTGAAAATTGTTGTGTGTGTGTGTGTTGCTCGTGTGCGTGCATGTGTGTAGTGTGTGTGTGTGTATGTGTGTAGTGTGTGTGCAGTGTGGGGTGTATGTGTGTGTAAAGTATGTGCTAATATAACTCACAGCGCTCAAATCCGATGTCACTCAGTCAAGAGTGCTACATTTAGCGCGCCCCTTTCCTTTTACCAAGTCCAAGTGTGGTCAGTTCCTGCTGTAATTAATAGCACCAGCTGGGCTGGACTGGGATGGAATGGACAGCAGCTGAGAGTAGCTGAAAGTGAGGGGAAATGACAGCTGTGGAGTGTGTGTGTGTGGGGTGTGTGTGTTTTGAATCTGATTTTCCTGTCCTCTATGTCCTTTTCCTTCCGCAAGCCTTTCCTTTGTCCTTGTCTCTGCCTTTCCTCTCTCTCTCTCCTCTCTCATCTCTCTCCTTCTCCCTCTCTCTCTCTCTCTCTCTCTACTCCCTCCATCCCCCTGTCTCTCCCCCCTCCATACACCCCCCCCTCTCTCTCCCTGCCTCTCTCCATCCACCCCCATGTCTCTCCCTTCCTCTCCTTCCATCTTTCTCTCCCTCCCTCCCCTTTCCTCCCACCCCAACCCCCCTTCTCTCCTCTTTTCTGTACGTTTTTGTCTCTTTCTTTCTTTCTCTCTCTCTCATCTCTCTCTCATCTCTCGTCTCTCTCCTCTCTCTCTCTCTCTCTCTCTCTCTCTCTCCTCTCTCCTCATCTCTCTCTCTCTCCCCCTGATCGACCAGGACTGCCCCCTACTTCAATCCCTGGCAGTAGTAGCTTCAGCACAAGAAGAACGGCCAATTGTTGCAAACAAAGAGTGAAGAGATTCCAGAACCTAGAGCTCTAGCCAGCTAGCTAGCTAGGCAGCCAGGGAAGAGCCCCAGAACAACAACAGTTTCAGTCCACACTGTCCTCTGGATGCTGCACAAAGAGATCAGGGGGTACAGGCTTGGGGGTGGGGGGTAAAGGGGGGAGGGGTGGTGGTGGGTAAAGGGGATGCAGGGGGAGGGGGATGACGGGTTGCATTTCTGGGGAGTGTGCGTGGGGGGGGGGGGGGGGGGGGGAGGGGGGGAGGGGGAGGGGTACGTATGTGTGTTAAGTGTGTGTGTGTAGGGGGAGGGGGGGGGAAGGTTGTGTGGGTTGTGTGTGTGTGTGTGTGTTGTGTGTGTGTGGTGTGGATTGGTGTGGTGGTGGTGGGGGGTGGTGGTGGTGGTGGTGGTGGTGTGTGTGTGTGGTGTGTGTGTGTGTGTGTGTGAGAACGTCCACTAGTATTTATCTGTGCACAAATCTTCCTTTCTCGTTGACTCGGTCTTTCTGTTTTCGATTTTCTATCCATCTCTCTCTCTCTCTCTCTCTCCTCGTCTCTCTCTCTTCCTCTCATCTCCTCTCTCTCTCACTCTACTCTCTCAATCCTCTCCTCTCTCTCTGTGTGTGTGTGTGTGGTGTGTGTGTGTGTGTGTTGTGAGTGTGTGTGTGTGTGTGTGTGTGAGAATCTGGATGTTCCTGTCCTCTATGTCTTTATCTGTTCATAAGTCTTCCGTTTTTGTTGTCCTTCTCTTTGTCTTTATACCCATCTTTTGTAAGAGAGAGAGAGAGAGAGAGAGAGAGTGTGTGTGTGTGTGTGTGTGTACGCGCAGGCGTGCGCGCGTGGTTATGTGTTGTGTTGTCAGTGCAATTTCAAGTTAATCTGACAATAATCAGATGATGAAGATGATTACTACAGCGTTTGTCTGCGCGCACGCGCGAGTGTGTGTGTGTATGTGTGTGTCTGTGTTGTTTGTGTGTGTGAGAGAGAGAGAGAGAGAGAGAGAGAGAGAGATAGAGAGTGCGCGCGCGTGTGGTGTGTGTTTTGTGTGTGTGTGTGCATGCGAATGTGTGTATATGTGTTTGCGTGCATGCGTGCTCGCATGTGTACACGCGTGCGTACGTGTGTGTGCATACGAGCATGCCAGCGCGCACACACGCGGGCACGCTTGTGTGTACAATTACGGACAGGAAGAGAGAATGGGTGGGTGCGAGGGTGAGTGGGAAACTGACTTGGTCTCACAGTACGTTTCATTTTAACAGACTGGCTGACATGGCTGGCAGACGATTTACGGCCCCAATCGAATCAGCGTGTTTGTACAGGGAGTGTGCGTACTTAGGGCTGGCTAACAGAAAGGATACACACACACACACACACACACACACACATACAGTCTGTTAGCAGACACTCTCTGAAGCTCGCATTTTATCCTCTCTTTTTTCTGTTCCTTTTAATTCTTCTTCTTCTACATCGTCGTCGAACGCTCAGATCAGACAGCAACTCTTGCTGTTTATGCTTATCACTAAAAAAAAATGCTTTGAGCTTCGCTACTGTTACTTCTTCAATACTACTACTACTACTACTACTGCTACTACTACTACTACTACTACTACTACTACTACTACTACTACTACTACTACTATTACTACTACTACTACTACTACTACTAGTACTACTTCTACTACTACTACTACTACTACTACTACTACTACTACTACTACTATATGGAATTTATATAGCGCTAAATCTTGTAAAACAAACAAACCGAAGCGCTTCTTCACCCCTCCCGTAGTCCCGTGGACCGTGGGGGCACCACTGAAGATTTTGCAACCAACTTCCTCCGCCCCCATGCAGTCCTCTGCTTTCCGTAGCCACATCGCTCCATCCAAGGCCAGTCCACTCTCTGATGTTGCCGTTAAGCGCCTGGCAAAGTCAGGCCCAGCGCATCCGATTTGGGCGTTGGGAGAGAATTTGTTATCGTTTACGTCTTTGTGGAGGAAAAAAGGGTAGAAGAAAAGATTTCACAAGGCACAAAAAAAAAAAAGATAAGAAAGTGGTGACAGGAAGTAAAAGGAGCAAGGTAGAAACAAAAGAGGGGGATAGAAAAGAGGGAATTCCTGGCACAGAATTCCCAGAAGGTGGGAATGGTTATTATATGTTGACATGTCCCCGGCATCCTCACGGGGGACGTTTCTAAAAGGAATGCTTTTAATAGTTAAATCTGATCCCTTTGCTATCAACTCTCTCTCTCTCTCAAACACACACACACACAACACCACACACACACACACACACACACACACACACACTCACATCTTCGAAATAAAATAAATAAAAATACACACACAACACACACCCACATCCTCGAAATAAAATTAATAAAAAAAATACACACACACACCTACAACACACCTACAACACACACACACCTACACACACACACACACACACACACACACACACAACACACACACACACACACACACACACACACACACACACACACACCATCACATCCTCGAAATAGAATAAATAAAATATACACACACACACACATCCTCGAAATAAAAATAAATTAAAAAATAAACACACACACAACAAAACACACAACACACAAAAACACCCCCCCACACCACACACAGACGAAAAAACCCTTTGAAAAACGCCACAAAGAAAAGGGGAAAGGTTTTTTTTTTAAAAAGGGGGA
>CM054138.1:4637380-4652087 GCA_028751875.1 Rapana venosa | reverse complement strand
AAAAAAAAAAAGGGCAACATCTGAGTTCCAGTGGGAAAAACAGAAACAAGACAGAAGGCTGCACTCTCCCACACAGTCGTATACTGTCTGTTAGGACGTCGCTCTGTCTCTCATTCATTCAGCAAGTCTGTGTGCATGTCCCAGGAACACAAATCCTCTGTACACATATTGCTTCATTCCGCCACTGGAAAAAAAAGGGTAGCCACAGAACGCTGCTTCCTTCACAAATTCGTATTCACCGTATTCCGAAGAGAAACCCAAGGCAGGCTGAATTACGAGAGAGCAGTCGAATGTGATCCTTTGCATTTTTAACGGATTGCAGCTAGATAAAAAAAAAAACCAAACCCAGATCTACAGGCACAATTGAATCAGCCTGTTTATCCAGGACCTCAGCAGAATCAACTTCTTAAGGGAATGGGCTGGGTGTAGGGTATATTGACAGATAATCAGCAAGCTAAGGGCTTTTCTCTCTCTTTTTTTCTCTTTCTCTCTCTCTTGAAATATTAGATTTAGACCTCTCCCATTCTCTGTCCATGCCTCTTCCCCCTTCCCCCTCTCTCTCTCTCCCACCCTAACTCCCCACACCATCTCTCTCTCTCTCTCTCTCTCTTCTCTCTCTCTCTCTCTTTCTCTCTCTCTCTCTGCTCTCTCTTCTCTCTCTCTCGCTGCTCTCTCTATTTATTTCACGCTCAATGTCTGTCTTGACCTTTCAATGTTCAGCTTTTCAGTTATCACAATTGCACCAACAGGCGAAACCACTTTGACCATTTTCTGAAGAGAGCACAATGTATAAACCATGGTAGGAAAGCAGAACAGGAGAAGGTAGGTGAATAAGAAGTGGAATGGGGCGAGTTGGGACTAGAATAACTCGAAGCCTTTACTCCGTTCTTAAACTCTCAGATTTTACTTCATATCCTTCTTCGTGATTTGGTTATCACACACACACACAAATCAATTCAATAAGGTTGTTTTTAAAGGGAAGCTAGCATGTTATCTAACACTCTGCTTCAACACTACAGTCCATAATGGTGGGCAATTTTGCTTTTTCTTTCTCCATGGTTTAATGTCTACTAGGGGATTTAAGCAAACTCACATTTCATAACAAAACTATCGATGAAAGGAGACGGGAGTATGCAGGGTCCTAAGGGAAAGACTATAGTAAACCTTCTCACTGTTGAATGACACAACTTCAACCAATCAATGTTGTATATTGCCGAGATCCACACAATATTTTCTTAATGTCCCTATCATTTTGCTTCTAGCGTAAAGGCGTATCAAGCTCTCACCTTCCCAAAGACAGGGGGACTTAAGCTTGGAGCTCTTAAACAATGACGCCAGACTTTCAGACTTGTGTTTCTTGAACAGAAAGCCAGGCTGAGGACATTTACAGTGATAAATTGGTTCAGCTGTTTGAACATCCATTTCCGTCGCGTCAGTCCTGTGGGCATTATGGGTCAATATAACTGTCTTGAAGATTCGATCACTGTTCCTGAAGATGGGTCTATATACTGTCTGTCTGACGAGATAAATCTGGCGGCTGAGTCATTAGATGTTAGCGTGTGTTTGCATAAGTCCATTATGAATCTGGATGTTCCCGCGGTTCTCTATGATTGTGATCTGTCTGTAATTTCTTATCGTTCTTTCGTTCTTCTTTCTCCTTTGTATCATCTGTCTTTGTCTTTTTTCTCCTGGTCGACTACTCAGAGTGTGTGTGAATTCAGTATTCAATTCAGAATATTTTATTAGCCATTTAAGTTCATGTAGACTTACTTGACACAGACAAAAAACATCAACTATGAAATATCGTATTTTGCTAAAATGATGTAACTTAAAGAACATGCTGTAAATGCTACTTTCTCTTTCTCCCTTTTTTCAAAACACATCATACACATATCTGATGCTATCTGCTGTGATATATATTCAACTGGTGTTTATTAATTTTATTAATTAGTGTCACTTTATGTACACAGTTTTTTGCGTTCTTTGTCTTTCGTTTGGATTTTAATTAACAAAATTATTTCTAGTTCATCATATAAAATCATTCATCAGGGTAAATGATATGTCAACTTCCAATTTTGTTACAGGTCTACATTCTTGTCCTCTCTGATATATTACTTTGGTGTCTCCTTTCTCTAATCATTTTAAATTGATGACTAGCTTTGTAGCGAAATTTAACAAAATGTCTTCTTATGAGGTTTGGGTTCAGTAGTTTACTAATTATGGTTCCAATCTGATTGCTTTGTAGCAAATCAAAAATTTAAGTTTTGCAACTCTTATCTTTTGCAGATCCAAAATGTTCTTATACAATGTCACTCAGTTTTCATTCTAACACATAAACACAACCGAATGACATTAAGAGTGCTTTGTGTCTTCAACATTGTTTGAATCCAATGGTGTACAGATATTATTGCACTCTGTTTATCCATTAATCGTATGTATTACTTCTGAACAAATAATCGTAATACTATTATAATATAAGTAGTCTGGTTTTGATTCTGTCAAAATAATCCAAAAAGGATATATCTGGCATATGATTTTAAGGTCAGTGGAAATTCTCCCTAATTCACCCAAAAAAGTGGTTGAGTACTCAATTGCGTTTTTATGAACTCCTATCATTTGTTTTTACAAAATATTTACATGAAAATTCCATACAAAAAACTGATTGATAAGCATAAAGCTTAACATTTTATCTATATGAAATTCTGTATCCCCATTAAAACAAAAAGGAACCATACTTCTGCTCCATAGGTTAAAACAGGGTTATCATGAGTCAGAATAAAACGCATTAATAGTAGTCTTTAAAGTTTTGTCCATGAGAATTAGCCCTTTTTAAAAGGCGTATATTGCCTTTGTATGCTTTGTTTTTTACTAAATGTTTCTTGTGTTGCTTGAAATTTTCTCCCGTTTCTGATGAAAAACGACACCTAATATTTATAATTCGACGTGGTTCAATTACATGCTCTCCACATTTAAAATGAATTGGAATTTTAGAGGTATCTCGTAAAGACTATTACACTTTGTTTGTTGTTGTTATCTTAAAACCCCTACTAGAACAGATATTACTTGCAGTTTATTCAGTTTAGTTATGAAGACCCTGTTTGTTGTTGATAGCAATCCAGTCATCAGCATAGAGTAACAAGGAATTCTGTCTTTTGGCGGTATATATACAGCGACCTTTCAACATCAGTAATTGAACTAAATCATTGACATAATACATTAAATAATGTAAACTTATGTATTTCCTGATTAACCCCTTTTCTGACTAGGATTTGCATCTGTGTTTTGCTCGAATTTTTGTAAATTATTGGTTGCATTGAAATACATGTTTTTATGACATTAAAAGTTTTGCCCTGTATTTCCTATTATTCGTTTAACTTTATATAAGAAACCCTCGTGCCACACTTAACAAAGCGCTTTCTGACAATCTACAAAGCACAATAAAGTCTTTTAGTTTTTACTTTTAGGTACACTATCTATTAATTGTTAAGTAAGAAATATGGTCCTTTGTCTGCTTGCTATTTCTGTAAACAAGCTTGTTCTCTAAAAAATACTATTGGTTTATTTTCGAAATATTAAGAATTATATATTCAGTAATAGACAAAAAGTTTTTCCATAGTGTTTTGGTCAACGTTATTCCTACTGTAGTTTTCGGGGTTGATACTTCCGTTCTTATAGAATTGGGACAAGTCACTCTACTTTCCATCACAGGGATATATACCCGTTCCAATACTAAATGTGAAATATTCCGCAATTATCTCTAGAACATTTAGATAAACTGATTTATCATTTCTTTGTGATTCGCAACTTTTCTCAGGCGATTTGTATTTTTTCATTTTTTGTTTCTTTTGATTGTTTTTTGTAAATTTCCTCTGATTGTAATTTGCTTATCTACAGTGGCGTTATTAGATACTTTTTAAGTCATTAATACATAATATAATATAAAATGATATGGAATTTATATAGCGCTGAATTCTTGTAAGCATAACAAATCAAGCGCTCAGATTTCATGTTCATCACCACTTTAATCACTTGCAGATTCTCCGTGGAACTTCGTGCTGCCTCTCCCGGAGAGCGCGGGAGGGGGGGGGGGGGGGAGAGCGGAGAAGACGCGCGCCACAAGAGCTGCTCCACCCATGTTTTAATACTGTATTTGTTCAGTTTTTATTGTGTTAATTGTGATTTGTTGCTGGTAGTAGAGTGCCTTATCAATTGTTCTTTGGAATTCTGTATCCCATACAAAACAATTGGTTGTGGTTGAATCTTTATAATATACTCTGCTTGTGTGTCTCTTACAATTGTTATAGACCTCTGCAAAACAGGTATTTGCCTATATCCGGTATAATCTTATCCAAATCTAATGGACATATGATCAGAGTATTCCATTAAATCTCTAACTGTTCATATAGTTTCACCTCTTTCATATGATTTTGAAACAAAATGAAACTATTCCACAACAAAAAGAACCTTGAGGTTGAAAGCATGTAACTACCCTGTAAATCTAATGTTCGGCCATTCATATATAGAATAATTGTCTGTACAAATATAACTAAAAAGGTCTTCCATATTTTTGTACAAGTCGATCCAATTGAGCACCTTGATAACAATGTCCTATTCATTTCTTCAGGTAAATTGTAGTAACTTGGGTTCTTGATCGTATTTTCTATAAAGTCCAGTCAGTCTTCCGGATCGCGGCATTTAGCTCTCCGCACATGTATTATCTGTCCTCTTTCAACAAACTTTCTATGTCTTGTTCTAAATTTCCCATATTATTCTGTGTATGAACTTTCCAAAAGAAGCAAATTCGGGTGGAATATATGACCACATCCTATAGAAAAATATCTTGTTTGGATGAATCTAATGAGTTTTTTCCCTGTATCATTTGCATCCATGACAATTCTGAACTATTTTGGTTGGTAAAATTTTTTATACTATTTTCGGATAATCTTTCCTTAATGAAAACTGAAATACCACCTGAAGCACAGACAGCTCTATTTCTTTTTGGTCTGCAGCTAGATGCACTGACATATATCCTGGAAGAGTATACAGTCTTCTACAGATTTTTTAATCTAAATGTGGTTTCTGTAAAATTATTTTACATCGTAATAATATCAACATGTCTTTTATGTGTACATCATTTAGTTTGTTTCATTAATTCCACCATTTTTCATAGGATACTTTCTAATATCCACGATATAATATTCTCATGTTTAACCTCATTTTGTTAAATATCATTGTGAATCACAGAGATCTTTTCAATGTGTAAACAAACCATGGGCATATCATTGTAATGAATTGAGTTGTTTTTTCTCCGTACACTATATCACTAACTACAGAAATAGCTTTCCATTCCTATCATTGTTAACTGTCTACGATAGGAAAACAACAACTGCAACAAATATATAAAATCATTATAATTATACATAGATCAAGAAACAATTTACTTAAAGGTGTATTCAATTTTAACTAAATTAATTAAGAACTAAACATTATCAAACCTATCCATTGTATCCGAAAAAACAAAATATATAGGATATATTAAATGCGATAAACAGTGTTCAAAAGACTTTAACTGGAGACAGGACATATCTATGGGTTAATATCATATGTTAAAGACTGGGTGTTTGTGGTGTGTGTGTGTGAGTGTGTGTGTGTGTTTTTGTGTGCGTGAGATGCGTGCGTGCGTGTGTGTGTAGGTGTGTTGTGGTGTGTGGTGTGTGTGTGTGGTGTGTCTGTGTGTGTGATTGTAACTATCATACTGTCTATATCTTACCATCTCTAGGACGAGGTTTATTTTTTCCCCCCCCCCCTTATTATACAAGGATGTGTGTGTGTGTGTGTGAGTGTTGGTTTAAGTGTGTTGTGTGTGTGTTGGTGTGTGGTGAGCGTGCGCGGTCTTAGTGTGTGGGGGTGTGTGTGTGAATGTGTGTCTTTTTTTCTGTCTACCTATCTGTGTATGTATGTATGTATGTAGTATGTATGTAGTACTGATTGTTATGTATGTATGTATTGTTATATTATGTTTGTGTATGATATCCTGTATGTATGTATGTATGTATGTATGTATTAGTGTAGTATGTATGTAGTTTGTATTATGTTTTTTGTGTATGTAGTATGGTACGTATAGTATGTATGTGTGTAAGTGTGTTGTGAGATGAGCAAAAAACAGAACGAGTGAGAGATTGTGCATCTATGTGGTGTACATGCATGCGCATGACACACATACACACAGATGTCGCATAGGAATTTGATTTCTCTTAGCACTCCTCTCTTTCTTTTCCTTATCACTGTTATTTGGTCTTACATCCCTTACTCAGTATTTTGCTTTCCAACTCATATCCAAATATGGGCCTGTTGCTTTTTGCTTGTTCAAGTGTCCTCGCATGTATGCCAAAGATTGCCATCCTATTTCAATTCACACCATTCTCTTCCCTTTCTTAAACTTTTCAACCTGTTCTCATTTTGAGTTGTAACCGTAAACCAGAGTCTATCCATCCAACCTTACCCGTCCATGCCGTCCGTCCGTCCGTCGTCGTCCGTCCGCTCGATAAACCGGTCGTCCTCCACTCCGCCGTCCATCCATCCTCCATCCATACCATCCATCCATCAATACCATCCCTCCACCATCCATCCCGTCCTATCTTCTAGCAGTCTCTGTCGAGTCACTCAGTCTGCTTGTCTCGTATCTCTGCCACTCGACTGTCTGGTCCCCCCCCCCTGTCTCTCACTCTCTGTACAACACACACACCACACGACACACACTACCACACAAATCACACACACCACACACTATCACACACACACACACACACACACACACAAAGCGCACGTTCGCGCGCGGGGCGCGCGGCACTACACACACACACAAAACAATGCACACAAAATAAAATCAACATTATATCTCCATCCTCTATACTCTTCTTCCCCACCACTCCTTAAACTCACCCGCATACTCTTTTCTCCGCTCTTTTTCCTCTCTTTCTTCTGTCTTTCTTTTCATCGATTAGATGCCCCTCTTCAATATAGCGAACAAAAAATAAGCCTAGGGTTGACATTATTTCTACAAATGTGAAGGAGGAGTCACGACCTTTGTCCATATACCTACAATAGCAAAAGTTTGCTTTCAGTGTTGTTGTGTTTCGTGTGTGTGTTTGTGTGTGTTGTGTGTGTGTTCGGTGGGGGAATGAAGGGTGAAAGAAGGATGGGGATGGGTGGGGATGGGAGACGGTTTGGCGAGATGCCACAAAAATAGAAGCTACTTTGTTCTAACTTCGTATTTCATGTGGCACAAGCTATGTGGTCGGAGGAACAACTTACGATTCAAGATTTAGTTTCCTTTTCACCTCCCTTTTGGGGTATGGGAGTATTCCCTTGATCAAGCACAGTAGCATCCATGTCCGTTGTGGAAGGAAATGCGAAGATTTTGGCAGGAAAAACAATGTGTTTGAACGCATATTTGACAGATGAATGACAAGATACAGTTTTTAAAACAAAAATGTGTAACTATTAAATCTTTGGATTCTTCGAGTTATCCTCTTTCCTGCTCTATATCCAAGAATCTCTCTCTCTCTCCTCTCTCTCCTCTCTCCCCTCTCTCTCTCTCTCTCTCTCTTCCTCTCTCTATCTTCTCTCTCTCTCTCCCTTACTCCCCCCCTCTCTTTCCCACTCTCATTTTTTTTTTTACTATTAGTAACTATTGGAATTTTATTTCATAGATTTTGTCTGCAGTGCACCATGTTTGTAATATCTGTTTGTTTAAACTATTGATTATTTATCATTGATTGCATGACTGTGTAAGATTAGGTTGAATGCATGCGCTTTGATTTGTCTTTGCAAGATATAGCGCTATATAAGTTCCATTTATTATTATTATTATTATTATTATTATTATTATTATTATTATTATATTATTATTATTATCATCATCATCATCATCATCATCATCATCATCATCATCATCATCATCATCATCATCATCATTATTATTATTATTATTATTATTATTATTATTATTATTATTATTCGTACCTACCTGTACAGACTTGGTACTTTTCCTTTTAAAAACTAACAACCTTAGAAGAAAACAAACATCTCTTGTACTTAACATTGTTAAATCCAGCATCAAAGAAAGTGTGCTTTAGCGTTGGAGCACCCCACAACACACAAACCCACTCTCTGAAACGTCTTCTGGTGAAAACACTCGAGTAAGAGAAATCCAACCACACAACAAGAGAGAGAGAGAGCGAGAGAGAGAGAGAGAGAGAGAAGAGAGGGGGGGAGGGGGGGAGAGAGGGAGAGAGGGAGAGAGAGAGAGAGAGGACAGATTATGGGTAGAGTGTGGGAAGATAGCTGAATACTTTATTTCATTTTCCTATCCAATTTTCACAAAATTTTCAAATGTTGATAACTGTCGACACAAAATGTCATTGAAGAATTGTTTAGGCACATCCCCTTTAAAAAATTTTTGGGGTGTTAGGGATGGTGGTAGTGGTGGTTTTGGTTTGTATTTTGTTTTTGTTTTTCTGTGTTTAGTTTCTGTGTTTTTATATTTTTGAGAATGCCAGCACACCCTTTTAATCTAACACTCATTTTCCCACACTGTAATCCATGATGATGGGCAATTTTGCAGGGAATCAAACTCTCAACTACTGAAGATATTATGGAGCCTAGACCTCTCGATCCATTTCAATTAGTGGACACACACACATTTCTTTTTTAATTTATTTTATTCTTTTATATCGAGGATAATGAAATAAGCACTTATGTGCTTCTTTTTACATCCATTCCCCGTGTGTATGCGGTTTTGTAAATTCTGTCATCTGTTCCCACCGGCACACAATGGCTTACTCTTACGAAAAGCGGAACAGGATTTTACGTGGGCGCAAGATGTTCTGCGTGCGTTCGCACACGGGGCCTCGGTTTATAGTCTCATCCGAAGGTCTTTTGGGGAGAGTGGAGTCGGCACTGATGTTAACTCCAGGGGAAAATATCCCCTTGAACGGGAATCGAACCCGGGTTGTCAGATTGCGAGCGCAATGTTCTAACCACTAGGCTATCCCGTTCCCCCCCCCCCCCCCCCCCCCATCCCCCCCCCCCACACACACACGCACGCACACACACATTCAGACTTGTATATCCATTAAGAGGAAGCCAAAAAGGAATGGAAGGCAGTTTACAGTGATAAATGGATGAAGCGGTGTGAAGAAGCAGTCAGTCCCGTGAGCGGTATGGAGTCAATACTGTCTGCTGACCAAACGATCTGGGCGGCTGGGGGCTGATAGATGTTAGCTTGTGTGTTGTCATGAAGTATTGAATCTGGATTTCAATGGCTTTCTGCTCTCTCTCTCTGTCTCTGTCTCTGTCTCTCTCTCTCTGTCTCTCTGTATCTATAGATTGTCTCATTCTCTTTCTCTAATGTGATGTAGTGTGATGTGATGTGTATGCAGTGTGTGTGTGTGTGTGTTGTCCTGAAGTATTGAATGTAGATTTCAATGACCTTCTTTTTCTCTTCTCTCTGTGTATGTATCTGTAGATTGTCTCACCCTCTTTCTCTAATGTGATGTAGTGTGATGTGATGTGATGTGTGTGTTGTCATGAAGTTCTGACTTTGGATTTCAATGGCATCTCTCTCTCTCTCTCTCTCTTCTCTCTCTCTCTCTCTCTCATCTCTCTCTCATCTCTCTCTCTCTCTCTCACTCTCTCTCTCTCTCTCTCTATGTATCTGTAGATTGGCTCCCTCTCTTTTCCAATGTGATGTAGTGTGATATTGTGTGCGTGTGTGTAGTGGTTTGTGTGTGTGCATGTGTGAGTGTGTGTGTGTAGTGTGTGTGTAGTGTGTGTGCAGTGTAGTGTGTATGTGTGTGCTAATATAAGCCACAGCGTGCCCTTTCCTTTTACCAGTCCAAGTGTGGTCAGTTCCTGCTGTAATTAATAGCACCAGCTGGGCTGGACTGGGATGAAATGGACAGCAGCTGAGAGCAGAGGTGAGGGAAAATGACAGTTGTGGAGTGTGTGTGTGTGTGTGTGTTTTGTGTGTGTGTGAATCTGGATTTTCCTGTCCTCTATGTCTTTACCTGTCCGCAAACCTTCCTTTGTCCTTGTCTCTGCCTTTTTACTCTCTCTCTCTCCCTCCCTCCATCCCCCTGTCTCTCCCTTCCTCTCCTTCCTTCCCTCTCTCTCCCTCCCTCCCTTTCTCTCCTCCCCCCCCCCCCCCCCCCCCAACCCCCAACCCCCCTCTCTCCTTCTCTGTACGTTTTTTGTCTCTTTCTTTCTCTCTCTCTCTCTCTCTCTCCTCTCTCTCTCTCTCTCTCTCTCTCTCTCATCTCTCTCTCTCCTCTCTCTCTCTCTCTCTCTCCTCTTCTCTGATCGACCAGGACTGGCCCCTACTTCAATCCCTGGCAGTAGTAGCTTCAGCACAAGAAGAACAGCCAATTGTTGGCAAACAAAGAGTGAAGGAGAATCCAGAACCTAGAGCTCTAGCCAGCTAGCTAGCTAGGCAGCCAGGGAAGAGCCCCAAAACAACAGTTCAGTCCACACTGGTCCTCTGGATGCTGCACAAAGAGATCAAGGGGTGTACAGGCTGGGAGGGTGGGTGGGGGATGCGAGGAGGGGGTGGGGGGGGGGGGTGAGGGGATGCAAGGGGGAGGGGGATGACGGGTGCATGTGTTGTGTGGTGGGGGGGGGGGGTATGTGTGGTGAGAGGGGGAGGGGGGGGGGTTAGTGTGTGTGTAAGTGTGTGGGTGTGTACCATGGTGTGGACTGTCGTGTGTGGTGTGGTGGTGGTGGTGGTGGTGGTGTGTGTGTGTGTGTTGTGTGTGTGGGTTGTGTGTGTGTGTGTGTGGTGTGTTGAGAACGTCCACTATGTATTTATCTGTGCACAAATCTTCCTTTCTCGTTGACTCGGTCTTTCTGTTTTCGATTTTCTACCATCTCTCTCCATCTCTTCCTCTCTCTCTCCTCTCTCTCTCTCTCCTCTCTCTCTCTCTCTCTTCTCTCCTCTCTCTCTCTCTCTCTCTCTCTCTCTGTGTGTGTGTGTGTTGTGGTGTTTGGTGTGTGTGTGTGAGTGTGTAGTGTGTGTGTGTGTGTGAGAATCTGGATGTTCCTGTCCTCTATGTCTTTTTACTGTTCATAAGTCTTCCGTTTTTGTTGTCCTTCTCTTTGTCTTTATACCCATACTTTTTGTAAGAGAGAGAAAGAGAGAGAGAGAGGGGAGAGAGTAGGAGTGTGTGTGGTGTGTGTGTGTGTACGCGCAGCGTGCGCGCGTTTGTGTTATGTGTGGTTGTCAGTGCAATTTCAAGTTAATCTGACAATAATCAGATATGAAGATGATTACTACAGCGTTTGTCTGCGCGCACGCGCGAGTGTGTGTGTGTATGTGTGTGTCTGTGTGTGTGTGTGTGTGTGTGTGAGAGAGAGAGAGAGAGAGAGAGAGAGAGAGATAGAGAGTGGCGCGCGCGTGTGTGTGTGTTTGTGTGTGTGCATGCGAATGTGTGTATATGTGTTTGCGTGCATGCGTGCTCGCATGTGTACACGCGTGCGTACGTGTGTGTGCGTACGAGCATGCCAGCGCGCACACACGCGGGCACGCTTGTGTGTACAATTACGGACAGGAAGAGAGAATGGGTGGGTGCGAGGGTGAGTGGGCAACTGACTTGGTCTCACAGTACGTTTCATTTTAACAGACTGGCTGACATGGCTGGCAGACGATTTACGGCCCCAATCGAATCAGCGTGTTTGTACAGGGAGTGTGGGTCCTTAGGGCTGGCTAACAGAAAGGATACACACACACACACACACACACACACACACACAGTCTGTTAGCAGACACCTCGACAGCTCGCATATTTATCCATATCTATTTATTTGTTCCTTTTAATTCTTTCTTCTACATCGTCGTACGAACGTCTCAGATTACGCATACTCTTGCTGTTTTATCTTATACTAAAAAAAAATTGCATTTAACTTCGCTTCGTACATCTTCAATACTACTACAACAACTACAACTGCTTTATCTACTCACTAAAAATCTACTACTTACGCTACTTACTTACTTCTAATACTATATAATATACTATACACTACGTACTATATAGTACTACTCTACTACTACTACTACTAACTACTACTACTACTACTACTACTACTACTATATGGAATATTATATAGCGCTAAATCTTGTAAAACAAACCGAAGCGCTTCTTCACCCCTCCCGTAGTCCCGTGGACCGTGGGGGCACCACTGAAGATTTTGCAACCAACTTCCTCCGCCCCCATGCAGTCCTCTGCTTTCTGTAGCCACATCGCTCCATCCAAGGCCAGTCCACTCTCTGATGCTGCCGTTGAGCGCCTGGCAAAGTTAGGCCCAGCGAATCCGATTTGGGCGTTGGGAGAGAATTTGTTATCGTTTAAGTCTTTGTGGGGAAAAAAGGGTAGAAAAAGGGATTTCAGAAGCAACACACAATAAAACCCCGATAAGAAGGGGGTGACAGGAAGTAAAAGGAAAAAGGTAGAAACAAAGAGGGGGATAGAAAAGAGGGAATTCCTGGCACAGAATTCTTCAAGAAGGTAGGAATGGTTATAATATGCTGACATGTCCCTGGCATCCTCACGGGGGACGTTTCTAAAAAGAATGGTTTTAATAGTTAAATCTGATCCCTTTGCTATCAACTCTCTCTCTCTCTCTAACATCACACCACACACACTCATCACACTCATCACATCCCACACTACCCACATCTCTCAACATCCTTCGAACATAAAAAACACACACAACACACACACACAACACACACCCACATCTCGAAATAAAATTAATAAAAATACAACACAACACACATCCTCGAAATAAAATTAACAAAAAAAATCACACACACACACCTACACACACACACACACACACCACACACACACACACACACACACACACACACACACACACACACACACCATCACATCCTCGAAATAGAATAAATAAAAATACACACACACACACATCCTCGAAATAAAAATAAAATAACACACACACACAACACACACACACACACACACACACACACACACACACACACACACCACACACACACACACACACACAGAGCGAACAACTTAGAAACTACGCCACAGAGAAAGGGGAAGAGGATTTTTAATTATAAAAAAAGGGGACAATTAATCGACCCCAGCAGGTTATGGAGTGCGATTTCTGCCCCTTGCCTCATAAACATGTTGAAGGGAGATTAACTGAATGAGGGCTGAAAAACGAGACAGAATGGTGGGAGGCGGGACTTGAACCCACGGTCGCAAATTAGAAAAGAATCAGAAATAGAGGGGTAGGCAGGTGTGAGGGGTGGGGTGGGGTGGGGGTAAAGATTTAATTAAATGTTCCCAAAGAGAAAGAAAGGAAAGAAGAAAAGTAAACGTACAACGATCATTATGTTTAAAGGTATATTACAAAAATATTAGAAAGGGGAAGATAAATCTGGTTTGCACTTTTTGCCGCTTTCTTTCCCTTTTATCAGTCTCTCTCTGAAACATTTTATATCTAGGTAATCAAAATCAGACAGAGAGAGAGAAGAGAGAGAGAGAGAGAGGAGAGAGAGAGAGAGAGAGAGAGAGAGAGAGAGAGAGAGAGAGAGAGAGAGAGAGAGAGAGAGAGAGATGATTTTTCCACCAAGTTTTGTTCATTTATTTTACTAATCCTGCTTTTTGTTAGTCTCGGGTTGTTTTTTTTGGGTTTTTTTTCATCTGCATCATCTTCTACATAGATGACAAAACTGATACGCTATTTCCTTTTTTCTGTTTATTTTTTTCTGTTTATCTTTCAGTCTTTACTTCTCTTTTTTTTATTTTTAAAGATTTATCTAATTGGTATTCTTTTACAGAATAAAGCAGATGCCAGACAGACAGGTAGTAAAGGAAATATTCTTTATATAATATATATGTCTCTTATATATATCTGTTATTGTTTTATATTGTTGTACTTATATCCTGTCTGTCTGTCTCTGTCTGTGTCTGTCTGTCTGTCTGTCTGTCTGTCTGTCTGTCTCTCTCTCTCTCTCTCTCTCTCTCTTCTCTCTCTCTCTCTCTCTCTCTCAGGAAGGTGGCAGGATGGTTAAGATGTTCGCTTGCCAACAAGTAAACCGTGAGGTCGTGGGTTCGATTCCCAGCCTCGCCCTTTCTTCCCAGTTCGACAAAAAAAAATCGAACTGAATGTCAAAGGCCTTCGGATGAGACTATAAACCGAGGCCCTGTGTGCGAAAGCATGCAGAACATCTTGCGCACACGTTAAATCCTGTTCCGCTTTTCGTAAGAGTAGGCCATTGTGTGCCGGTGGGAACGGATGACAAAATTTACAAAACCGCATACACACGGGGACATGGATGTAAAAAAAGCACATAAGTGCTTATTCCATTATCCTGGATATAAAAGAATAAATAAAATAAAAAATAAATAAAACAAATAAATAAATCTCTCTCTGTGCACAGTACAATACATTACAGAATTCAATTTTAATAACCTTTACTTAAATTGAAATTAGATCTGTGCCTGCAAATTATTACATTTTGTTTGTTCTTACTTTTTTCTTTATCCTCGAAATAAGAGTTTGACTTGACTTGAGACACACACACACACACACACACACACACACACACACACACACACACACACACACACACACACACACACACACACACACACACACACACTCTCTCTCT
>CM054138.1:4619880-4632380 GCA_028751875.1 Rapana venosa | reverse complement strand
CTTATTCCATTATCCACGATATAAAAGAATAAATAAATAAACAAATAAATATCTCTGTTGAGCCTGTCCACTTTACAACCAATTTACGACAGAGCACACGGGCATTCTATACTGACCTCCTCCCCTCCCCAACCCTACCCCCCCCCCCCCCCCCCCACCACACACACACACACACTTTAGACTACTTATCTACAGTGACGATTTGAGAAGATATGTGTATTTTGTACATGATTCTTCTGAAACTCTACATGTTCCTAGCGAAAAAAAAGGAGTTTTTAAAAAGAAACACAAAAACAGACATCGTTACCAATTCGCCCGCCCCCCTTCCTTACCTTGTTCTCTCCCCTACCCCCCTTTTTCGTTTTGGGGTGGGGTGGGGGTGGGGAGCTCTGTGGATAAATACGAAAAATAAATGAAATTAACTTACAGTCATACACACACGCGCGCGCGCGCGCGCACGCACACACACACACACACACACACACACAACACACACACACACACACACACACACACACACCGCACACACACATTTTAAATTATCTGCTTCCAAACCAAAAGAAACATAAAGAAAACAGAACTGAAAAAACACCCCTCCCTACACCGTCAAAAAACAAAAAAAATGCAACCCATACACCTGAGCATCTCTACCTCCTCCCCACTCCCCCCCCCCCCCCACCCAAAAAAAAACAAAACAAACAAAAAACAACACACAAAAAAACAATCCCAAAAAACGCCAAATAAACAAACAAACCACAACACAAAAAAAAACTAAGAAAAAACAAATGCCAAAAAGACAACCCTATTCCAGGAAAACAAAGCACATCATACAAAAACACTTATGTGATTAAAGTGACAATCACAACATCCCTCCTCTCCTTAGAGGCCACACTTCCCCTTCTGATCCTTTTTACTCCCCCCCCCCCCCCCCCCCCACACACCACACACCTCTCTCGTCTCTCTTTCTCTCTCCTCTCTCACTCTCTATGCATGTCTATCCCCCCCCCCCCCCCCCCATAGCCGTCAACCAGTCAGTCATCCAGTCAACCAGTCAGTCCAACCAGTCAGTCAGTCAATTATTCAATCACCAGCCAGCTAGTCAGTCAGGCAGTCAGCCATCCATCCAGCCAGTCAGTCAATTATTCAATCAGCCAGCCAGACAGTCAGCCAGCCAGTCAGTAAGCCAGCCAGCCACCCAGCGAGTCAGTCAGTCATTCAGCCAGCCAATTATTCAATCAGCCAGCAAGTCAGTCAGGCAGGCAGTAAGTCAGCCAGCCAATCAGCCATCCAGCCAGTCAGTCAATTATTCAATCAGCAAGCCGGCCAGCCAGTCAGTAAGCCAGTCAGCCACCCAGCAAGTCAGCTAATCAGTCAGCCACCCAGCAAGCCAGCCACTCAGCCAGCCAGCCGACCAGTCAGTCATCCAGTCCATCAGCCAGTCAGTCAGTCAGCCAGCCAGTCAGTCAGCCAGGCAGGCAGGCAGGCAGGCAATCAGTCAGTTAGCCAGTCAGCCAGTCAGTCAGCCATCCAGCCAGTCATCCAGTCAGTCATCCAGTCAGTAAGTCACTCAGCCAGCCAGCCAGCAAGTCAGCCAATCAGCCAACCAGTCAGGCAGGCAGGCAGGCAGACAGGCAACTGCGTGGCACCGTCCACAGCCTGTTGTTGTCTGTGCACGTGGTCACACACCCCAGGGAAAATCAACATGACAGCGGTGCAAGTGAAGTCAACACGCCACTGCCGGCTGCTCTGCTGCCATGCTATGTTCATGTTTCGCCCTGATTGATACGGAAGCGTTGTGTGTGTGTGTGTGTGTGTGGTGTGTGTGTGTGTGTGGTGTGTGTGGTGTGTGTGTGTGTGTGTGTGTGTGTGTGTATGTTCCTGCCTGATTCTCTGTATGTTTGTGTGTGTGTGTGTTTATTCTTTTTTTATATTCTTTTATATCGCGGATAATGGAATAAGCACTTATGTGCTTTTTACATCCAGTCCCTGTGTGTATGCGGTTTTGTAAATTCTGTCATCTGTTCCCACCGGCACACAATGGCCTACTCTTACGAAAAGCGGAAACAGGATTTAACGTGTGTGCAAGATGTGTGTGTTGTGTGTGGGTTGTGTGTGGACGGGTTGTGTGTGCGCGTGTGTGTGGGTGGTGTTGTGGTGTGGTGTGGTGGTGGTGGTGGTGGTGGTGGTGGTAGGTGTGTGTGTGTGTGTGTGTTGCTTGTGCTGAGTGTTGTGTGTGAGAAGGGTTAATAATAATAATAATAATAATAGTAATATTAATAATAATAATAATAATAATAATAATAATGATGATGATGATGATGATAATGATGGCGACGACGATCACAATAATGATAATAATAATATTAATATATAATAATAATAAAAATAATAATAACAATAATAATAATAATAATAATAATAATGATGATGATGATGATGTATGGGATTTATAATTTTATATTTAGAAGACCGATTCATGAGAGCAACATGAATTTCTGGGTGTGTTTTTTTTTAAATGAGGGGAGAGGGAAAGTGGAGGGCAAAGTTGAGAAGAATCATCTACACATATGATATGTCTCCCCCTTTATTTTTTAAAATTTCTTTGGAAATGTGTTCCTGACATCCTAAGCCTTCATGTAGCTATACAGTGTCTCTTTACTCCGAAACAACCACTATTTTTTGTTTGTTTTTAAATTGAGGTATAACAGTCTGATTTCTAACCAGAGCAAACATTATCCATGACAATTTCTCAAAATGCCCACTAGTACAGTAACCCACTTCAGTTTGGCATAACTGACTTCAGTTTTACATTAAATCAGTCCTTTTTAAAATAAAATATCAAATCAATTAGAAAACAGCTGTATGTTATAAATGTAATACATATCTTCAAACTTTAAAAAAATCCAGTTCAGACTGTTGATGGGTGGGTGCTCTCTCATACATTTCACCAGAACCTGACTTCATACCCTTGTGTATTGTTATTAAGTGGGTGCATTTTCTGTCGCTATCTGGCTCATGACGTTCAACCATGCAAACCCCGGTCCAAAAATAACTAGACTTTTTTTTCCAAACTATTTAGCACACGCTTTTTATTAACACAGTTGATACAAAATAACGGCAATAAAAAGGATTTTGATTAAAGAAAACAAAACCCTCAGTAAATACTCCGAACGTACAACGAGTATCCCTAACCTTTCCAGAAAAAAATCAATTGAGTTTGACCTTTTTCGCATACTCGTTTGTTTTGCGATTTGCAGTCAGTGCATTGGCAGCCCATCTGGTAGGAAAGAGAGACAGAAATTAAGTACATCCATTTCAGCATTTCACAAACGCAAAAGCATTAAGTTCAGGACTAAACTGCCATGCCTGCATGCCTATCCTGTAATCTAGTAGACAGTTGGGACACCACTAAAGGTGTCCCATAACCTATGTGGTGGTAGGGCAGCGAGGCATCAGAGATCTTAACTTCTCTAGGGGCCAGTATATTGAGGGCGGCGCCCATCTCCTCTCCCTCTCCTTCCCTGACCCTAAAGAGGGCAGGACCCATTTACAGCTGGGTGAACTGGGGGACTGTAATGAAGCCAAGGCGCGCAAACGGTCACCCATCCACTTGGTAACCACGCTCGACGCTGGTTAACATTAGCTGGGGGAAGGCGAGTGCTCTGACCACTAGGCAGTCCCGTCACGTGATATTCTTCTTATTATAATTATATATTATTATTATTGGTCTTTTTGGACTAAATATCTTAATCATAAACAGAGCAGGCGGGACTGGCGGGAACGAAAAGGAGCCTTAACCTTGTTCTGACATTCGGTCATTTACCAAAATACGATACACACCATTCACAGCGAGGTTTTCCAGAGCCGGGGAGCCTGTTCTTATCTCTACCGAGCCTGTCCACGTCATGACAACAACCAGTTAAGGACATCACGCGCACGCACACACACTACTCATTCACACACACTACTACTACTACTACACACACCTTACTACTACTACTACTACTACTACTACTACTACTACTACTACTACTACTACACATACTACTACTACTACTACCACTACTACTACCACTACTACTACCACTACTACTACTACTACTACTACTACTAACACATCCACCTCACCCGTTTGTTTTTTGTTTTTTTGTTTTTTTTCCCCGTCTAATATCACTAAAAGTGAACAGACGTAAAATTGAAGTCAACAACAACATACTACTACTTCAACACATACTACTACTTCTTCTACTACCACTACCTCTACTACAGCACTACTACCACTACCACCACTACCACCACCACCACTCCTCCTACTCCTACCACCCGAACAAAGGACCAGTGTGTGTGGACAAGGCACCGAGCAGTACTACAATCACGATACTGTAGGGCCATGCACACCATTCACAGGGGAAGGAAGGAAAGAAAGGAAGGAAGGAAGGAAGGTCGGAGGAAACAGGAAAATACCTTCCATCTTCCCTTACAGGTCCCTCCTTCCCCCCCCCCCCCCCCCCCCCCTCCCCCCCACCCCCCCCCCCCCCCCCCCCCCCCCCCCCCCCCCCCCCCCCCCCCCCCCTTGCTTGCTGTCAGCCTGTGTTACTGCTGCCACTGCTGCCACTGCTGCTGATCTACTGCACTGCTACCCTGCCTGTATACCATGTGTCGACTGCTCTGTCAACACTTTCCTGATAGGCCTAGCCACTGGCTTGGACAGCAAAGAGACAGGCAGGCAGGCAAGACAGGCAAGGCAAGACAGGCAGGCAGATGCACGTGTGCACCTTTCTGACTACCTATACTACTAACTGCTGTATTATATATATATATATATATATATATATATATATATATATATATATATATATATATATATATATATATATTATATATATACATACTGCAGCAGATGCCGTGAAGGGAGGGAGATACAGAAAAATATACACACACCCCTTTGAGATGTATATACAAACAGAACCTTACAGAGACACACAGAGAGAGACAGAGAGAGAGAGAGAGAGAGAGAGAGAGAGAGAGAGAGGGAGTGGGGGTGGAGGGGTGGGGGTGGGGGTTAGAGAGAAGGGAGGGGAAGAGAGAGAAATGGGGGTTGGTGGATTGGGATAGCGAAGATAGTGAGAAAGACAGACAATGACAATGACAATGGCAATGACAAATTCTTTTATTTCGAGGATAATGAATAAGCACACATGTGCTTTTTTACATCCAGTCCCCGCCCGTTAGGGATACATCATAATAATAACCCAATACTTATACAGTCTCACAATAAAGACAAGGGGAAATAACCCTTTTCAAAACAGCTCCCCCCCCAACAACCCCCCCCCCCCCCCAAAGCAAGAAAATAAAAGAAAACCATAAAAATACCCCACCCCACCCCCAGAAAACCTTAACCAAAACAAACAAACAAACAAAAGAGAAGGAAAAACCAAACCAACAAAGAAGATAAAAAAGAGAAAAACAGACAAACAACAACAACAACAAGAACAAGAACAACAACAGAGCCAAGAAAAATACACAACCAAACTTAATAAGTGATAAAGATAAACATCTACACATTGTCAAATGGTACACATACTTGTTACACACAATTATAAATCAATTAATTAACAAACAAGATCATTTCAAATAACAATGAAATATTTCACTCAAACTCCCAGAGACAAAGATAGCAACAGGCAGAAAGAATCAGAAAGACAACGAGATGATTTAATTCATCAACAGTGTGTATGTATGTATGTATATGTATATATATATATATATATATATATATATATATATATATATATATATATATATATATATGTTATATACATACATATATATGGTTATACACATACATACATCTCTCTCTCTCTCTCTCTCTCTCTCTCTCTCTCTATATATATATATATATATATATATATATATAATAGGCAAATTAACCCCGCTTTTTACTATCTAGCCCTTTGTTTAGATATTGCGTTAAAAAGATGAATGAATGAATGAATGGAAAAAAAGCACATACGTGCTTATTCCATTATCGTCGATATGAAAGATAAAAAAAAAAAAAAAAAGAATGAATAAATAAATGAATGAATGAATGAATGAATGAATGATCTTTCTTTTTCAGGGGTTGCAGATAAGCATTTAGATTTTTGTTCATCCGGGCCGACCATCGTCCTAGTTAAGGACTAAAAAACTAATAAAATTCAGCTATGATACAAACAAAAGAAACCAATATACTTTTTTTTTTTCAAAATTCCATAACTGGCTTAAGCATTAACGCTAAGACGTACATATTGATTATATAGTCCAGTAAGCCAGATAGAGCGAAACAGAAAGAAAGAAAGAAAGGTGAGATAGGAAGTGCGTGCTCGCGAGAGCGAAGAGAGAGAGAGAGAGAGAGAGAGAGAGAGAGAGAGAGAGAGAGAGAGAGAGAGAGAGAGAGAGAGAGAACAGACAGACAGACAGACACAGGGAGACAGAGACAAACAGAGACACATAGAGAGACAGAGACAGACATACATACAGATAGAGAGAGACAGACAGAGAAATAGAGAGAGAGGGAGGGAAAGACAGACAGACAGATAGACAGATAGTAATCTTCAGATTGCTTCAATACAACAACAACAACAACAACAAAGAAATAAATGAAATAACATGATCATAATATCAAAACATTTCCACAAAAACCATTCTTACTTTAAAACTATGCTTTAAAAAACACAAAACCAAATCCAATCCTATCCTGTTGTTTATAGCCCCGCCGACCACAGAGGCCATATCAAGGCTGTCACTTCGTAAAATCTACAACAAAAAACCCACCCCAAACAAACTAACTAACAAAAAACCAAAAACAAACGAAAAAAGAATAAGAAACACGCGAAGATAAAACGTGCCAAACAACCTCTAGATGTAGCACACTAACATGTTGTTTACAGTCTCTTAAAAACAAATAAAGTGAAAAATCAAACAAATACATTTCCGAAAAAGGCAAATCATACATAATTATGAGAAAGATAACCGTATAACGTCATACACATACAACACACATAAGAGGGGGGAGAGGGAGAGAGAGAGGGAGAGGGGGGGGGGGGGGGGGGGGGGCGAGAGAGAGAGGGGGGGGGGGGGGAGGAGGAGAGAGAGAGAGAGAGTAGAGAGAGAGAGAAAGAAAGAGAGGGTCAGACGGACGGATGGACAGACAGACAGATAGAATAAATGAATGAACGAATGATTTTTATCTTTCAAGGGTTACACAATCATCAGCATTCACATACTGTTTTTCATCTAACCGTTACGCTGATTCGGGACAACCAAAGCAATCCCCCCCCCCCCCCCCACCCCCCAAAAAGTCAACCTATGAATCAAAAACAAAAGATTAATAAGATATGTATACACTCAACAAGAGAGAAAGAGGGAGAGAGAGAGAGAGAGAGAGAGAGAGAGAGAGAGAGAGAGAGAGAGAGAGAGAGAGAGAGAGAGAGAGAGAGAGAGAGAAATTGAGACAGACACAAACAGACAGATTGAGAGAGAATGAGACAGAGAGAGACAGAGACAGAGAGAGACAGAGACAGAGAGAGCGAGAGAGAGAGAGAGAGAGAGAGAGAGAGAGAAGAGAGAGAGAGAGAGAGAGAGAGCGACAGAAAGAGAGAGAGAAAATGAGACAGAGACAGACAGATTGAGAGAGATTGAGAGAGACTGAGACAGAGAGATACAGAGAGAGCGACAGAGAGAGAGACAGACAGAGAGAGAGACAGAGAGAAATTGAGACAGAGACAGACAGAGACAGACAGACAGACAGACGCGTAAACAGAGACACAGACAGAAGCAAGAGACAGCATAGAAAATCACATCAGTCCATCCCCGTAATTATCATTTTAAAACACTGTATATATATTATACTTACACCATCAGGCCCGGCTGACAGACCAACTTAACTCCCACGCTGTTGCCAGAAAACACACGAACACCCACCAACACATCCATCCATTCTGTCACAATCCTTGTTTTTCTCTTCCTTCCTTCCTTTCTTTTCTCTTCCTTTTCTATCTTTTCTTCACCCCCCCTTACCCTTCAACTTCACATATAATTATTACATCTCTATACACTTTCAAATCGGCATACTTGATCCACACAACACTAGTAGTAATGATGATGCCGAGTGGACTACATACACCAAACACGCCTTCAAACTTTTCACACGGGACACACAGTCGCGCGCGGCTCCCACGCACACACACACACACGCGCGCACACACACACACACGCGCGCACACTTGACTAGGCTAGAGAAACTCTGCGGGATGCTTCAGGCTATAGTAGCCTAGCGCCTAGCATCGATCGTAGGCCTAGCAGAGAAGTTCCGTAGTTTCTCCGTACTGTTCCAGCCATTCCGCCCGTTACGGTACCGTTTCCGTAGCGCGTGGAGCCTTGTTCAGTTTGTTAGGCCTAGCTGTCGTGTCGTCTGTTAGCCTCGCCTATAGTTAGTGGTCTGCTGCTGCTGCTGCCGTTCGCTTCATCACACCTGCCTGACTTGCCTGCCACTACTGACCCGTGTCTGAAATGGCTAGTAGGCTACTGGAACGGTGAGGGTTGTTATGGAAAAAAACACCAACAGCATCATCTTGTGATGTTGTCATCGACGTGGGTTTTAAGAGAGGGATGACATGTATAGGAATTTCGCAGTATCAATTTTTTGGGGGTGGTGGTCTCATTCATTGTTTGCTTGTTCTGTCGTTCTTTCTGAATGCTTACGTTAAGTTACCTGCCTTTACGCATGACAACCTTCACCTTCCGGCAGGTGGCGCATCATAATCAATCCCCTCTCCCTCCTCCAACCCTTCACCAACCTTCTGCCTCCCCCCCACCCCCCTTCCCCCTACACACACACACAAACACCCTCCTCCCCTTCCCTCTCTCTTCCCGCTGATTGTTGTGCGCGTTCTTTTGTCGTCCTGCACAGCAGCGATTCATCACTTGCCGCTCATCGAAGAGGAAAGCTGATCGATCATCCCGCTTAATCGACATTAAGGAAAACGAGGGAGAGCAACAACAGCAGCAGCAGCAGCAGCAGCAGCAGCAACGGATCGATACTGCCGCATGGCAATAGAGGAGGAGGAAGAAGAAAAGCCCCCCTACCTCAGGGAGTTGCTATCAAAGGTAGCGATGCTTAGCTTAGGCCTAGTGGTTCTTTCAGTCAACTAGTTGAAGCACGCGCGTGCGGGGACTATAATACTACTAGCCTAGCGACTAGGCTGGCTTTGACACAGAGAGAGAGAGAGAGAGAGAGAGGAGAGAGAGAGAGAGAGAGAAGAGAGAGGGTGAGAGAGGGAGAGAGAGAGAGAGAGAGAGAGAGAGAGGGCTAAGCTAGAGGGTTGTGCGTTTGAATCCTCCAGGGGGCCCGGGAAGCGGCCTGCATACAGAGATTGGCATTCTCGTTATCCATGTTAAGCGCTGTCTGTCCTGGTGGCACCGCTGAGAACCACTCTCCTGCATACAGCGTGTGCAGGCAGGCAGGCAGGCAGGGGCTTTTAAGATGCTGAGGCTGGCCACAGAGCTCTCTGTAGGGTTCTTATCTGCCGAGTGTCAGGGGTCTTTAGATAAGATACCTTGCCTACCTACCTACCTACCTACCTACTACCTCCCTCCTCGATCTCCTGTATGTTCTCCTTTTCGTCCTGCTCTTTCCTGAACTTCTCTCTCTCTTCTCTTCTCTCTCTCCTGGGATGATTTCATTCTGGTATTTCTACACTTGTCAGGTCACCATGTTTTCAAGTTGGGAATTCATTTTTGCTGGTTACACATGAGGCGGCCTCTTCCTGTGGATTTTGATGCCCCAAGTTGGATACATTTCATTCAGAAAGCCATTTTTTTCTTTAAACAAAGATCGTCGATTTCTGGAATTGGTCACGAAGTCAATCCTTTTAGGAGAATGAGGGAGAGGTTGGGATACTGTATTGGAAAATCAGAATAAAACTCAAAATTAAAGTCAGGATTTTACAAACTTGTCATGTTTCGTTTAAATCGGATTTCTGACAACACTCATTGATTTTGGGTTGTTGATGTTTGTTTGTTTGGGTGGGTTTTTTTTGGAGGGGGGTGGGGAGGGGTGGTATTTTGACAGATGGAAGTAGACATCCTTAGATTACGAAAACATGGATACTGTCAAATGGTATTGGCGGCGACAAACTGTAACAAATCATGCATCAACGCGTTAAAACTTTCGCTGTATGCTCCAGTTCAATCATAAAAACCTGGGGATGACGGGGGCCTGTCAGTATAAATACCATCCCCACCTTTTGGAAATCATGTGCTAAGAACACGCTAAAATTTGAGGATCATCAAACCTACCTGGGAGTCACTTTTGACAAGCGAATGACATGGAAAGCCCATATAAATGAAGCTGAGAACAAAGCCAGAAGAAAACTAAACATCATGCGGAAACTGGCCGGAACCAACTGGGGAGCAAACGCAAAATTACTGAAGACAGTCTACCAAGGCGCAGTAAGACCTTACCTTGAATATGGATCTAACTCTTGGATGACATCTGCCAAGACTCACCATCAAACTCTTGACAAGGTCCAAAATCAAGCACTAAGAATCATAACAGGGACAATGAAGTCTACACCAATCAACAAAATGGAAGAAGTGACTGGCATTCCTCCCCTATCTACAAGAAGAGAACAGAAGGCCCTGATACAATAAAAGAAATACGAGTGCATTACAGATCACCCAATGAAGACAAGGATAAAACAACTATCCTCAGGCAGGCTAAAGCGATCTAGCTTTGCCCTTGAAACTAGAGGCCTAGTACGAAAATACCAAGCAAAGCTTCCAGACCAAGTCAAAGCTTTCTCTTTCTCTCTTGACACACCACCATGGGAAGAAAGAAGAACCGATACCAAAGTAAATACCTCTGTCCCCCACATAACAACAAAAAATGAGCAGAGTGAAATTGTGAAAAAGACTCTCACACTAGCCATGTTGGAAGAAAGATACCCCCAAGAAAGCTGGATTCACATATACACCGATGGATCAGCAACTGATGCTGTCAAGTGTGGAGGTGCGGGGGTCTACATTCAGTACCCTAATGGAGAATGGCAGGCTGAAGCTATTCCAACAGGCCTGCATTGTACTAACTACAAGGCTGAAGTAGAAGCCCTGATCAATGCAGCAAATGTCATCAACAGCAGAGTGGTCTTCCTGACCGACGCACTCTCTGTGCTGCAGTCCTATAATGCCAGACAACTGAAAGATCTGGAGAAGGCACTGCACAGCCTTAACGCCTTACGCATAGAGCTCCAGTGGATCCCCTCCCACTGCGGCATTAAAGGAAATGAACAAGCAGACAAGATGGCCAAAATAGGGGCAAGAGAGGAGCAAGAGAACAATCCTGTCAACCTAATGGAGATGAAAAACATCATCAAATCTCTCTTCAGATCACCACTCAAACCAGACCCGTATCACCAGCTTTCACGACAAGCACAGGTGGTCATTTTCAGACTACGCACAGGGCACAACAGGCTGAATAAACACCTCCACAGAAAACTGAAAATTACACCATCTGCTATGTGCCCCTGTGGAGAAGAAGAACAGGATACGGCCCACATCCTACAAGACTGCAGGACCCTCCAGACGCTAAGGCTGGAAGTGTGGCCTGAGCCCACGCCTCTGGAGCAGAAACTGTACGGCACGGTGGATGACCTGCAGGCAACTGCTGAATTCCTCAGAAGGTCTGGTCTCACAACATAACCCAGGCAACGCAAAGAAGAAGAAATGTGCTAAGAATTCTCTCTTTTCTATCCCTTTATTTCTTCCTCTCACCACATCCTTCTTATCTAGTTTCTGCTTTCTTGGTCCATTCTCCTGCCTTTTTTTCCCCAGAAAGACTTAAAACATAACAATTCTCTCCTAAGTCGAAATCGGATGCACTGGGCCTGACTTGTCCAGCGCTTAACGGCAGTACAATAATAATAATAATAATAATAAATGGAATTTATATAGCGCTGAATCTTGCACAGACAAATCAAAGCGCTTGCACTCAACTCATTCTTACACAGTCATGCAACCAATAGCGAGTAATAGTTCTAACAAGTCCAAATGCACACACACACACACACACACACACACACACACACACACACACACACACACACACACACACACACACACACACACACACACACACACACACACACACAACACACACACGTTATAACGCATCTTTTTGCTCATATGCCAGACAAGAAGAGTTGCTGTCGTGAGTGTTCGATGAAGAAGAAAGAACTCCACCTCTCTGAATGCTCTGCTGCGGCTTGGCATTGGCATTCCAATGCAAACACTTCTAAAGTGATACTGTCTCTCCATCAAGGTTACAATCTGCGGCCACTTTGCTAAAGATGCGCTTCTATATAGAAACTGTTTGGAAACAAAAATGACATTATATGGTTGCAATTGCTTTTCACGTTTAAAATGGGAACAAACTAAACGAATAAAACAATACCAATCAGATA
>CM054138.1:4609880-4617380 GCA_028751875.1 Rapana venosa | reverse complement strand
GGTCACACACGCGCTGTAGTGTAGGTATGATGTGAAACACCAAAAAACATCTACTTTCTTCCCGTAGAGTAAAGCTTCTTATTAGTAAAGCGAGAACGTCTTCATGAGACGGTACACACACACACACACATACACATACACAATCACACACACACATACTCACACACACACACACACTCACACACACACACACACACACACACACACACACACCTCACACACACTCACACAAAACACACTCACACACACACTCACACACACACACTTACTTTACACTGATCATTATCACTAACTCTCTATGGCGACTGAAAAGTCCAGCTAGCCATTACTGTGACTTCCTAAGCTGCTAGCATCTCTAGAAATGACTTCGTTAATTTGTTATCACTATCAGTCATTAGTAGAGAGAATTACTATACAGGAAAGACGTCATCACTCTCCTACCCCCTCCACTCCCTCTCCACTACTCAACACCCCCACCTCCCTAACAAAAAAACAACAACCCCAAAACACCTACCCCCCAAAAAAAAAAACACCCCACCCAAACAAACCCAAAACAACAACAAAAACCAAACCCAAACCAAAACAAACAAAACAACCCCGACAAATCAAACACAACAAAAAATCACGCTTTCACACAGCAAATGACTACTAACTACTGCCAAGTCGAGTCATCATTAAAAGGAGAGAACTGTATGCACGGTGGAAAAAAAAAATTCGCTCTCCCTTGCTACCTTCTCCCCCTCCTCTCCCTTCTCCCCCACCCCTCCTCCACACACAAAAAAAAAAAAGAAAGGAAGAAGAAAAAAGTCAGAAACAAGCAGAAAAAATGACAAAGAAATAAAAAGATGGACACTCTGAATGATTAGTAATTAGTTATCAGGAAAATTTAATAGAGAGAACCAGACGTAAGGAATTCACTTTCTCTTCTTCCCCCTTCTAATAAACAACACCCCCACCCGAAATAAACAAAGAAACAAACAAAAATCAAACCAAACCAACAACAAAAGACCCGACCCCCCTAAAAAACCCCAAACAAAACCAATTATTAACAAAACCAAACAACCAAACAAACAAAACCCCAGAAAAAGGCAGAAACAAACAAACAAAAAAAACCCAGTAGATATAGAAGCCTTCTAACAATAAGTAGCTAATCATCACCAAGCTGGAGACAATTATACATAAAAGGACCAACCCCCCCCCCCCCCCCCACACACACACACACACACAGAGCTGAATTTCCTTCTTTAGGAAACAAACGAGCAAAACAATAACAACCGCAACCAAGACAAAACAAAACAAATACAAGCAACCAACAAACAACCCCTCCCCCCCCTAAAAAAAAAAAAAGTCAAATAAAAACCTCCGCACAAAAACAAGCTTTCTACACAAGAAAAGCCTCCGTCTAGTCAACTACTTCCCCTATTAAAAACAGACACACACACACACACACGTACACACACACACACCACACGTACACACACACTTACACACACACGTTTACACACACAACACACGTGCATGCACACACACACAACACACACACGCCAACCTACACATACACTACACTACAATACACCACACACAAACACACACGCACGCACACACCCACACGACCCCCTTCGCCCCCCCCCCCCCCCCCCCCACATCCCCACCCCTACCATCCACCCCTACTCCCACCCCGAACACCTACAAACACAGCCCCCCCCCCCCCCCACCCCCACCCCCCTCCTCCCCCACACACACTCACACACATACACACACAAACTCTTCCCACTGTACTCCCTACAGAAGACGACTAATGACAGCTTCTTAACACTCTGTCTCCTAGCGTTTGCTTCATCAATTATTTATCCTCCTCCTGCTGCTGCTCCTCCTCCTGCTTCTCCTCTTCCTGCCTCTCTTCCTCGTCGCTGCCCGTCTGTCTCTTGCCCTGGTGCCAGCTTCTGTGCTGCTAGTCTGTCTAGTCTCCAAGTTGGAAGGATGTGATTGCTGCTCCTGCCCCCAAATCAGTTCCAAAACACCGCACGTGCCTTCACATGTATAAACTATGCTTTCAAAAACATCGGTGCAGTATGGAGGGATGGATGGAGGGATGGATGGAGGGAGGGAGGGATGGGTGGATGGATGGATGGATGTATGGATGGATGGATGTGTGTGTATGTATGTTTGGATGTATGTATGTATGTATGTATGTATATATGTATAATGTATGTATGTGTGTGTATGCATGCATGTATGTATGTATGTACGTACGTACGTACGTATGTATGTATGTATATATGTATGTATGCATGTATGTTGTGTGGATGTATGTATGTGTGTATGTGTGTGTGGATGTATGTTATGTTATGTATGTATGCGTGTGTATGCATGCATGCATGCATGCATGCATGTATGTATGTATGTATGTATGTGTGGATGTATGTATGTATGTGTGTGTGCATGCATGCATGTATGTATGTATGTATGTATATATGTATGTATGTGTGTATGCATGCATGCATGTATGTATGTATGTATGTATGTACGTATGTATGTATGTATGTATGTATGTATGTATGTATGTATGTATGTGTGTATGTATGTATGTATGTGTATGCATGCATGCATGCATGTATGTATGTATGTATGTATGTATGTATGTATGTATTTATTTATTTTATTTATATTTATATTTATTTATATCACTTTAAGTCACGTCAGATTTCTCTGCGTGAAATTCGGGCTGCTCTCCCCAGGGAGAGCGCGTCGCCACAGAGCAGCGCCACCCATTTTTTTCTTCTTTTTTTTCTGTCTACAACTGCATTTGTTTCCCTATCAGAGTGGCTTTTTCTACAGAATTTTGCCAGGGACAACTCTCTTGTTGCCGTGGGTTCTTTTACGTGCGCTAAATAATTTTGTGTAACACACGGGACCTCGGTTTATCGTCTCATCCGAAAGACTAGCGCCCAGACCACCACTCAAGGTCTAGTGGATGGGGAAAAATGTTCGGAGCCAAACGGGATTTGAACCACCGCCCACTTCCGACCCGGACTTTTCGCTTTCTAGACAGGCGCGTTACCTCTAGACCACCGATCCACCATAATGTATGTATGTATGTATGTATGTATGTATGTATGTATGTATGTATGTATGTATCTATGTACATCTACATGGCGCATGCTTGCATTATTATGAAAATGTTATGCAAGTACAAGCTTTCAAGTTAGATGCGGGCGGGTGTGCAAGTGTGTGTTTTACGTGTGCTGTCTCTTTTCTGTTAGTTGGTCTTGTCTGTCTGTGGGTGCTTGTTTCTTTGACTTGTCTGTTTTTCTCTTTAATTCTGTCTCTGTCTCTTTCGTTTCTCTGTGTGTGAGTCTCTCTCTCTGTTTCTGTTGGTTGGTCTGTTTGTCTGTGTCTGCTTGTTTCTTTGCTTTGTCTGCCCGTCTCTTTGTTTCTGTCTCTCTCTCTCTCACTGTCTGTCTCTCTGATACACACACAGACGCACAGACACAGACACATGTGCACACACATGCACACACGCTCCAGAGAGAGAGAGAGAGAGAGAGAGATTTTCAAGATTTCAAATGTTTAATGTGTTTTGGCCATAGGCATACATACACAGTGAGGGAGGGTGGAGATGGGGTGGTCCATTAATATTTGACAACTGAAATATAATAACAGTTTCCCAATCAGAATACAAAGTACAACGCACACAAAGGCATTTACATATTCTACACTATTGCTGATATACAGCTTTTTATCATCTATCCTCCATAGAAAAAGAAAAATATATATATATATATATAAACTGAACAAGAAAATCACTGAACAAACCTCAAGTTAACATTCGGAAAGTGGTGGGGGTGGAGGTGTTGAGACTGAAGATGACCTAACTTTCAAGAATAGCCTGTCTTCTTCTAATAGCATGAAACACATATTTACCGACATGGCGACAGACATCTTCGCTCTTTCCATCTAGCAGTCTTGACAGAGGAAAATCAAGAAAATCTTTAAGGAACTTTTCTCTCATGTCATTATTAAAAATGCAACTGTATAGGTAAGAATGTATTGCAGTTTTGTTATCCATTCTTGAAAACCACTCTAAACATTGCTTATCCATGGATATCGTTTTCAATGACTCTTTAGAGTATTGCATTTATATATACACCATCTACTAGTGAAACCATCTCTGAAAACTACTAATCCTAATCATCTAAAAATTCGTCTTATGGTCCAAAGACATCTTAAACTAAACTTCTACATACATGTCTATATCTTCCCAGCATTTTTCACGTGTCAAGACATATCTGCAGAATTATTATAATTGCTCTACATCTCATTAAAAAATACTTCATCATTACTGGTACCTTGGTTCATCCATACAAACTGAAAACCTCTGCTACATAACATGTCCTTGGTATCTGTCACCCAGCATTTTTCACCCCGATTATCCAAAGACAAAAGCATCTGACAGCATTGTTTTGGAAGTTTGTCTGCTTCCATCTGCAGTAAACGCAGCGAATACTTCACAGATCTGACGGTTGTGTTGATGAAAAGAGGATATCTGCCTAGCTCACCGTACACTAATTTGTTTGGCGTTTTCAAAGGTACGCCCAGATATCGTTTGCAAGCTAAAAGGTGTACTTTGTCAAGGTTATCGAGTCTACGAACTCCCCAGACTTCAGAGGAGTATAACAATATCGACTGCACTTTTGCATCAAATATCTTGAAGAAAGTTTTTTTGTGTCATTTCTTTGCATTTTGAATAAGCTCTACTTAAAATATACAACGCTCTTTTTCCTTTTGTAACAAAAGCAGCAGTTCCAAGTTTTCAACTTAGTTTTGTTGTAAATGTAAATCCAAGGTAAGTGTAACTGTTTACCACTTCCACAAGATCACCATCATAAAACCATTTTTCATTTTTTGATAGGTGTCCACCTTTTCTAAAAACCATAACCTTAGTCTGAGAGAGAGCGAGAGAGACAGAGACAGAGACAGAGAGAGAGATTTCGCTGGCACTTATTCCGATAGGTATTTGCGATGGTTTGTGTTTGTCTTTATAGTTTTCTTTCTATCTTTCTTCTTCATTCATCTCTTCTTTTATTCATTGTTTCGTTCTTTTTTCCTGTTTAAAACCTAGGAACATTTATTGTTTTCCCACCTTTATGGGGGGGGGGGGGGGGGGGGGGGGGGAGGGGGGGGGGGGGGAGGGGAAACAGAGTGTATAAGAACATATTTCCTGTGTGTATTCTATCTCTATTATTTTCCATTTCTTCATTTCATTCTTCCTTCCTTTCTTCCTTCCTTCCTTTCTTTTACATTCTAAAATAACCCATCAGCTGACATTGAACTTGTACATACATACATGGAAGAAAATACCATTTTATCCATCGAGCCACGCGAGCAGATTCGCACAAAACACACACCTTCCTCACTTAATGATGAGGGGAGAGGAGGGGAGAGGAGGATGGGGGGACTAGTTATCAGGCTTATGTGATGACCTGACCGTCGACAAATAAATTGGCCTTCCTAATTAGAGAGACCGGAGCAGATTATTAGACGACCCTTATGAAAAGAGATAGGTGGAGATTAGTTTGTTGTTGTTGGGGGGGTTTCATGATTATAAACTGGATAGAATTATATATGATGGCACTGACACGTTGCGTCTGTTTTGTCTCTTTCGCTGCTTAGTTTCTTTTTTACCCTGTCCTGTTTTATTGAAGTTCTGTCTGTGTCTGTGTATGTCTGAGTGTGTGTGTTTGTGTGTGGGGCGTTGTGGGTGTGTGTGTGTGTGTGTGTGTGTGTGTGTGTGTGTGTGTGTGTGTGTGTGTGTGTGTGTGTGTGCGGCGTCGTGTGGTCCCTCGATTTGTCTGACAGGGTTTCTCTCTCTCTCTCCCCTTCTCTCTAACTGCCCAATTTTATTATTTGGGCAGTTGTGAATTTTTGTATTTTACTTATTGGTTAAATATGTGTTTGTGCCCAGTCCTCTTCCCACTGTCCTCCTTGTGAATGTGCTAGTAAACTTACCACAACAAACTTTGTCATTTCTCTTCTTGTCTCTTCTTTCTCTCTGTCTTCTGTCTTCTGTCTCTGTCTCTCTCTCTCTCTCTCTCTCTCTCTCTCTCTCTCTCTCTCTCTCTCTCTCTCTCTCTCTCGCTCGGCGCTGAAGTACCTTGTTCTTGCTTGCTTGGGTATACGCAGCGTGCGTACGAGCGCTCGCACACACGTAAAAGCACAACAATCAAAACAATAAGGAAACAAGCTCACAAACCTATCTAGCTCGCAATCTGCCCCAACAGACAAAATCAACACGACTGTCTGTCGGTGCATTCGCGTAGTTGCACCAATTGATTCACAGGCCAGTCGTAAACGCACTTCAAACAGACTTCACACGGCAGTGCGCGACACTCGCAATGATCCGATCAGTCTTTCATTAAACTCCCTAGAGAAATCCTTAACTGAGACCAACACTGATGTGTTATTAATATCTTTTTTTGTGCTTCTCTACACAAAGGACATGTCTGCTCAAGCTATGGATTTTAAGACACGCTCAATACCATGGAGGGGGTGGGGGTGGGGGGGGGGGGGGGGGGGAGGGCTATTTTATTATTTATTTATTTAATTTTTTTTATATCGAGGATAATGGAATAAGCACTCATGTGCTTATTACATCCAGTCCCCGTGTGTATGCGGTTTTGTAAATTCTGTCATCTGTTCCCACCGGCACACAATGGCCAACTCTTACGAAAAGCGGAACAGGATTGAACGTGTGCGCAAGATGTTCTGCGTGCGTTCGCACACGGGACCTCGGTTTATAGTCTCATACGAAGGCTAGGGGTGGGGTGGGGTGGGGGGTGGCGGAGGAGGACAGGGCGGGATAGCCTCGTGGTTAGAGTGCTAAGTACGGGATCTGACATCATGAGTTCGAGCCCAGGTTCGAGCCCCCACCAAGACACCCTTTCGAGGGAATTTTCCCCTTGGAGTTAACATCAGTGCTGACCCCACTCCCTAAAAAATTCCTTGAGATAAGACTATAAGCATCCCCACATTCTGGAAAAATCTGTACTAGAAAATTTCCTCTTTTTCTATCACTTTCTGCCTTGTTCCTTTTCTTCCTGTCACCTCCTTCTTGTTGTCTGTTTTCTGCCTTCTTGGTCCATTATCCTGCCTTTTCTTTCCAGAAAGACTTAAAAAAAAACCCTACAACAATTTCTCTATTATGCCAAAGTCGGATGCGCAGGGCCTGACTTGTCAGGCGCTCACCGGCAACGTGACGCATTTTCGCTCATATAATAACAGAGAATAGCCGCTGTCTGAGTGTTCGAAGAAGAAGAAGAAGAAGAATGCAAAGAAGAAGAAGAATGCAAAGAAGAAGAAGCAAAAGAAGAAGAAAAGAAGAAGCAAAGAAGAAGAAGAAGAAGCAAAGAAAGAATGCAAAGAAGAAGAATGCAAAGAAGAATGCAAAGAAGAATGCAAAGAAGAATGCAAAGAAGAATGCAAAGAAGAAAAAGAAGAAGA
>CM054138.1:4574880-4597380 GCA_028751875.1 Rapana venosa | reverse complement strand
CAGACAGACAGAGTAGGTGTACACTTTAGGATTCGACAAAGGAACTTTTTTATTTTAAAAAAGCTTATCTTTGGCACAGCAACACACGTTGCATGCACTCTACCAGACACTAATCCATCACAACAGATGAGCTAGGATGCGTCACACCACAAGAAACAACGCCTTAGCAAAAACCATCTTGCAAGGAACAGTCGAAGGCAAGAGAAGAAGAGGCCGCCAAAAGAAATCATGGGTTGACAGCATCAAAGACTGGACCACCCAACCCCTGCAACACCTTCTACTAGCCACACAGGATCGTGAAGCATGGAAAAAGATCTCTGTTGTGTCTTCTCTCATGTCCCCCCTACGTCCTTTGGGACATGGGACTGAGTGAGTGAGTGAGTGGTTCGCGATCGCACACTGTACTCCTGATCTGACGACACCTAAGGCCCTGGGTTCCAGTCTTCAGTCCTCAATGAGCTGTACCTTTAAGAGGAGCTTCCATCTACATGTAACATTAGTACTGACTCCATTCCCTTCACAAATCCTTAAAGGGACAGCAGGGATATATCATAGAGACAGAAGAACGGGCTGCCAAACACGCAGACTTTCGCTGCTACTTGACATACTTGTTGTTGTTGTGTTGTTGTTGTTATCGTTGTGTTGTTGTTGTTGTTATTGTTGTTGCTGTGTTGTTGTTGTTCTTTTTTTCTTCTTCTTCTTCTTCTTCTTCTTCTTCTTCTTCTTCTTCTTCTTCTTCTTCTTCGTCTTTACTTCTACTTTGCAGTCTTGTCTTCTTTTCTTTGCATTCTTCGTCTTCTTTGCATTCTTCTTCTTCTTCTTCTTTGCTTCTTCTTTCTTTGCATTCTTCTTCTTCTTTTCTTCTTCTTCTTCTTCTTCTTCTTCTTCTTTTCTTCTTCTTCTTCAAATGCTTAGGTAGCATCTACAGTTGTCTCTCATATAAGCGAAAATGCGTTGCGTTGCCGTTAAACGCCTGGCAAGTCAGGCCCAGTGCATCCGACTTTGGTGTGGGAGAGTATTTTCTTGTTGAAGTCTTTCTGGAAAAAAAGGTAGGAGAATAGACCAAGAAGGCAGAAAATAGACAAGGAAGAAAAGGTACATGGCAGAAACATAGAGAGGGATAGAAAAGAGGGAACACCTTGCATAGAATTTCCAGAAGGTGGAAATGTTAGTTATACTGACAGGCCACTGGCATCACTACGCGGGGGGACGGGATAGCCTAGTGGTTAGAACATTGCGCTGGCAATCTGACGACCCGGGTTCGATTCCCGTTCAAGGGGATATTTTCCCCTGGAGTTAACATCGGTGCAGACTCCACTACCCCCAAAAGTCCTTCGGGTGAGACTATAAACCGAGGCTCCGTGAGCGAACGCACGCAGAACATCTTGCGCACACCGCTTTTCGTAAGAGTAGGCCATTGTGTGTCGGTGGGAACTGATGACAGAATTTGCAAAACCGCATACACACAGGGACTGGATGTAAAAAAAGCACATAAGTGCTTATTCCATTATCCTCGATGTAAAGGAATAAAAAAAAAAAGTTACTGGCATGGAATCCGTACAGAAACGGCACTGATCATCAGCGGTGAATTAACAAACACAAATCTCACGCACCAAGAGGAAAGTACACAAGTCCTTTTCCTCACAGAGTAAACACCCAAACATTGCTTTTAACTCTGTTATCTTATTTTACATGAGAAATTTATGTGACTGTCAGCGTTTATCAAGAAAATAAAACTTGACCTGAAAAAGAAGAAAGCAGAGGCGGAACTGACGTCACTTAACTGACAAGCAGGGAGCAGGAGTTGCGTCCCTTTCCTGTTACTAAGGTAACCTACACTTAATGCTTACCGAAGGAACCCGATCCATGGGATCCAAAGTAGTAGAATTAAGATCAGTCTATAAACCGAGGTCCCACGTGCACACTCTTGCAGAACATCTTACGCAGCCATTACAATCTCCTCCACATATCACGGAAAAGTAAACCAGTTTATGCCTGGTGGCATGAATGACAAATATACCCAGCATGCATCTTGCAACGCGGAGAAGGCTGAGCTCCACCAGGTTTGACCCGCGAAAGACATACAACCTGAAAAATTTAATACTGTAATGTACACCCTAACGACTCCTTAAAGAGTTATAATAATCATAATGTATGGAATTTATATAGCGCTGAATCTTGTAAAGCAACAAATCAAAGCGCTCAGATGACTTCTTTTTTTTATATCGAGGATAATGGAATAAGCACTCATGTGCTTTTTTTTACACCCAGTCCCCGTGTGTATGCGGTTTTGTCAATTTTGTCATCTGTTCCCACCGGCACACAATGGCCTACTCTTTCGAAAAGCGGAACAGGATTTAACGTGTGCACAAGATGTTCTGCATGCGTTCTCACACTGGGCCTCGGTTTATAGTCTCATCCGAAGGACTTTTATGGGAGTTATGGGAGTCGTGAAGTCAAAGTCAAGTCAGGACTGAGCTAAATCTGGCTGCCAAGCAGTCACACAGTTCCAGCACGCCCCAATGAACTAAAAGACTGTCACGCTTTGAAGTCGGTGGCATCACTGCCACAGTTTGCTGCTGTCGGGGGGCACCTCATCAAAGGACAGGTGTGGGCACAGGTCAGGAGGGATGACACCTCCACCGTCAGCTGAGAGGATTGGCATGTCTGCGGCACTGACCTCAATGGCTGTAAGAAGATTTGTGGTGGTTATTTTGTTTTTCCCCCTTCCCTCACTGCATTGTGATGCTGTGCTGAGTAAGAGGTTCAGATAACTTTGGTTGCTATGTTTGTGACATGAAATGCCGTTAACTTAAGGTAGGACTCTGGAGTTGTACAAATGTTTACTGATACTGGTTAATATTACTGGTCAGTGATTTTAGTTGCCAAGTTCGTGGTATGGGTTGCTGTTGAGCAAGCACTGTAGAGTTGTACAAATATTTATTGAGAATAGTTAATAGTACTGGACAATAACTTTGGTTGCAAAGTTCGTGGCATAAAATGTTGTTTAGGAAGCATATTGTACGAATATTTATTGAGAACGGTTCATATTACTGGTCAATATTACTGTTCTTTTCTTTGGCTTTTGGTTTGCTTTATTTTTCTCCTAAAGACAGAAGACAAGAGCACGATGGTAGTAACATCCTTTTGTCTAGGGAGGACAATGGCTCTGCTTTCTTTGGCCACATCAGTCTTGTTCGGAGCAACGTCTACAGTGGCTCAGCAGACCAAAATCCCTGCACGGCAGTCTCTGCCCCAGTTGTCGCAGGCAAAAATTGGTCACTGGCAGGATGGTCTGGTTTTGCCGCCTTTCTCTCCTCCTGCGACAACTGAGCTAGCCCGTCCACAAAATAGGACATGGCAGCAGGCAAATATATTCCATGACATTCGGGTGGGGTTTTTTTTTTGGTGCCAAATCATGTCCCAAGTCCCACTTACTCCCAGAAGAAGGGTCTTTTTTTCATGATCGTCACGAACGCTCCCTGGCAGTCACAAAGCCTTGGCATGCCCCGATGAACAAAGCCACTCACCGCCCTGTTGCCTGCGGCGCCACATCAAAGGCCAGGTGTGTGAACAGTGCAGGAGGATGAACACCTGCACTGTCAGCTAAGAGGATCGGCATGTCTGCTGCACTGACCTCAATTGTGCTAAGAGGTTTGCCGTTGTTGTATGCTTGTTGGGGTTTTGTTTTGTTGTTGTTGTTTTTTTTGTGGTTATTTGCTTGTTTTGTTCGTCGGCTAGAGCTCCTAGGTTCACCAATAGTGAGATTTTGTGTACTATACGCTTTTTGCCCAAAATGAAGGTAGCTGCATTCGATTTTGACTTCGAGGATGTGTGCTGTGTATGTTCGTGGTCTGTATGGCGCTGTAAGCTCTCTGATGACATGTACGTGATTCATTCTTTTATCTTTTAGATAATAATGTAATCCTTTGCTCGTAACGTAAATGGATTTCTCTGCTCTGAGATAACACAGTTTATGGAATTAGAAACTCCGTAACCCACGGAATGAATTGTGGGATCTTCCAATTGAATATTTGATCTTCTGCGTGTGTATACATACGAAGGGGATAAAGGCACTGGCAGGTCTGCGCTTGACGTTGATCTGGGAGATCGTAAAAATTATCACCCTTAATTAACCAGATGGTTCCGGGATTCGAACCCATGATTTCATGGACTCATGGGATTGAAGTCGAACTGTCTTGACCACTCGGCTATAGCGTCCGTCCTTTACTTGTTTGATTTGAGCCTGAAGTGATGCTGTGATGAGTAAGCGGCTCAGCTACTTTACCTCTGGTGTCCTCAGCTCGTGATCAAACTGCTGTTGGCAGGCTTGATGATCATACATACACTATGTACAAATATACCACTTCAGTCACAGTACATTTCCCCGCGTGAAATCTAACCTGCTCTCCATGGGATGAATAATAATAATTATAATGTATGGAATTTATATAGCGCTCAATCTTGTAAAGCAACAAATCAAAGCACTCAGATGACATGATTTTTTTTATATCGAGGATAATGCGTTTTTGTAAATTTTGTCATCTGTTCCCACCGGCACACAATGGCCTACTCTTTCGAACAGCGGAACAGGATTGAACGTGTGCGCAAGATGTTCTGCATGCGTTTGCACACGGGGCCTCGGTTTATAGTGTCATCCGAAGGATGGTGTCGCCACAAAATGCAGCGCCGCCATTTTTTTCTTCTCCTCTCTGAATGTGTTTTTGTTGCCCTATCAAAGTGATTTTTTTTATTTTACACAATTTTGCGTGAGACAAATCCCTCGTGGTGTGGGTTCTTTTATGTGCTCTAGATGTGTGTTGAACGCATGACTTTGGTTTACCGTCTCGTTGGAAAGACTAGCACCCAGACCACCACACATGGTCTAATAATGGATGAGGGAACAGTTTCGGGCCCAAACGGGGTTCAAACCACCGCACACTTCAAACCTGGACGTTTCGCTTTCTAGGCAGGTGCTACCGCTACCTCTAGACCACCGATCCGCTATGTTTATTAGTAATGGCTGAAATAATGGTTCTTTGACTGTTTTGTCGTCTATTCGTTCTTTTCTGAAAGTGACAAGTGGAGTATGACAGGATGTTAAATAGTGGAAGAGAGATTCCTAACAGACTAATCAAATCTGCTTGTTTGTGTTCGATTTTCTTCACAAATTGATGGGCGTTACATTCCCTGCAGAAAAAGAAATTACATTTGCTATAATGCCGTTGGGTTTGTTTTTTTAAATAGAATTTTTGTGTAAAATCATGTGGCATTCAGCATTGAGAATATCGCAGGTAAGGTCTGATTGTTGTTGTTAATGCATCTTGTGGTTATGGCGATGTGTGTATGTGTGTGTGTGTGTGTGTGTGTGTGTGTGTGTGTGTGTGTGATGTAGTGTTGCGTGTGTAAACACATGCATGCGCACGTATTAGTGTAAATGCGCCCGCAAACATGTGGGTGTCTGCGTGAGTAAATGTTCGTGTTTCTATGCGTGCATTTATCTGTTTATTTATTCGCTTATCCAATTAAGAATCATATACGTATGAATACAATCATTACGTTGTACGTTTGCATACATAACTCTTTACACGCACGCGCGCACACACGCACACACATATACAATTTTTACACACACACACACACACACACACACACACACACACACACACACACACACACACACACACACACACACACACACACACACACGAGGAGTAAAAACTTTAAAGAAAACAGAAAATTTCGTCTGTTTTCACTAGCGGGGGTGCAGTCTTGCAATTGAATTCTTCCCAAAAGCGAGAAGAACAACAAACCCCTTGCTAGGCAGAGCAAAAAAGAATCACACATCTAGTTTACACTTTCAAGCGTTTTTCCACCAAGAAAAACCCTGAAATAATTGAAAAAGAAAGCAGAATACATCCTACAAAAAAATAATCAAACAAGTGACAGGACACCACTGAAAAACCAAAACACAAAGCAAAAACAAAAAAAAGGAAACAAAAATCTTGCTAAATCAAAACAACAGATCGGCAAGAAGCAAGAGAAGGAGAGAGGAGAAGAGAGAGAGAGGAGAGGAGAGAGAGAGAGAGAGAGAGAGAGAGAGAGAGAGAGAGAGAGAGGGAGAGAGAGAGAGAGAGAGAGAGAGAGAGAGAGACTGCGAATTTAGGATAAAGACCACGTAAGGATGAGCAGGATGTGGTGATATTTCCCTTTGGGCAAGATAATATGTAAATGTTTTATATGAACAAGATTTATTTGATGATTTCCTATGTGCCAGATGCTTTTATGTGTTTGCCATTGATAAGATGCATTGACGTTTTCCTATGGACAAGATGTATTGATGTTTTCCTATGGCAAAGATGTATTGATGTTTTCCGATGAACAAGATGTATTGATGTTTTCCTATGGACAAGATGTATTGATGTTTTCCTATGGACAAGATGTATTGATGTTTTCCTATGGACAAGATGTATTGATGTTTTCCTATGGACAAGATGTATTGATGTTTTCCTATGGCAAAGATGTATTGATGTTTTCCTATGGCAAAAATGTATTGATGTTTTCCTATGGGTAAGATATATTGATTTTTTTCCTGTGGATTAGATGTATTGATGTTTTCCTACAGGTAAGATGTATTGATTTTTTTCCTTTGGATAAGGTGTATTGATGTTTTCCTATGGATAAGGTGTATTGATGTTTTCCTTTGGATAAGGTGTATTGAATTTTTCCTATGGACAAGATGTATTGATGTTTTCCTATTAGGATAAGATATATTGGATTTTCCTATGGACAAGATGTATTGATGATTTTTCCTAAGGTAAGATGTATTATGTTTTCCTATGGACAAGATGTATGTGTTTTTTGGTTTTAGATGTATTGATGTTTTCCTATGGAAGAGATGATGTTTTCTATGGAAAGATGTATTGATATTTTGCTATGGAGAAGATGTATTGATGTTTTCCTATGGAGAAGATATGTTGATGTTTTCCTACGGACAATATGTATTGATGTTTTCCTATGGGTAAGATATGTTTTCCTATGACAAAGATGCATTGATGTTTTTCTATGGCCAAGATATAACGCTGTTTGTCTATGGCCAAGATAATTATATGGATATTTTCCTATGGCCAAGATAATTATATTGATATCTTCTGTTTTCTTATGGACTAGTTGTTTTGATGTTTTCTTTTGGGCAAGATGTATTGATGTTTTGCGATGGGCGAAATGTATCTATGTTTTCCTATGGTCAAGATATATTGATGTTTTCAGATTGCCGAACTGTATCGATGTTTTCCGATGTCCAAACGCAAACTCGGTTTTATTTCATTAAGCTAATAGATAAAGTTACGAAATGTATTGATGTTTTTTGCAGTAACAAGAGATCCCAGATACAATATAGAAGGCGTACTTTGTGAAAGAAGGCGTACAGAACCTTCTCGGGATTAGGTTTGAAGCATAACAAGAAAGAAAAAAAGCCCCAAACAAGCAAACGCATAGCACCTTTTGTTTCAAACCTATCACACTGGTCTGCACACAAGGCAACACTGTAGCTCGCTATCAAAAGCTATGCAAACTCTTGTAGAGTATCGCAGTTCACTGTTTGTTTTCTTTCGGTCTTCTGAGAGCTATCATGCCCATTGAAAAAAGATTCTGATATTATAGAACTCTCAGAGAAAGAAGAATTGATATCAATCAACACAAGGGCTCGATCATATTACACGTCCTGCTGACAAATCATAAACACAGTTATTATTCATTCTGACAATATTTGCGTGTGAATTACTTCAACATTGTTGAAAATTGATTTTATGTCAACTCAGAGTAATTCATTCAAATGCTTCATAGGCGAAGAGAAAACAAAAGTCAAGCAATCAACCAATCCAAAAACAAGCCAGCATGCCAGTTTGTCAATGAGCCAAGTGATCGACTATCCAACTAACCAACCAACCAACTGACAGAACAAAACATTTGAATGAATTACTCTGAGTTGACATAAAATCAATTTTCAACAATTTTGAAGTAATTCACTTGCTTGGATACATTTTAACAAACGATGATTCTTTTCACTGATTTAAAGGAATGATTTGTTCAGGGTAAAACACACAGACAAAAACATGAATCAAGAGATAGATGGGCTGGCAAACAGACAAATGGAAAGATAGCCTGGCAAGTAGTAATGCCGAAGAATAGAGGAACAGGCAGAGGAAGGACAGACGGACACCACACACACACACACACACACACACACACACACACACACACACACACACACACACACACACACACACACACACACACACACACACACACACACACACACACGTACACACATACGTAAGCGCACACGCACGCACGCACATACACACCTTCCTTTTAAAAAAACCAAATTAAAAACAAAAAAGAAAAACCAGAAAAAAAAGACTTCTGTCCCCTCCCCCCTCTCCTCCCCTTAAGAACAAAAGTCATTAAAAGGGGAGAAGGAGAAGGATCAAGAAGAAGGGATGAGGGTGGGAGGGGGGTTAAATAAACGAGTGGTTTAGGGGGAGAGAGAGAGAGAGAGAGAGAGAGAGAGAGAGAGAGAGAGAGAGAGAGAGAGAGAGAGAGAGAGAGAGAGAGAGAGAGAGTGAGAGAGATGGAGGGAGAGAGAGAGAGATAATGAATGAATGAATGAATGAATGAATGAATGAATGAATAAATGAATGCATGAATGCATGAATAAATGAATGCATGAATGCATGAATAAATGAATGCATGAATGAATGAATGCATGAATGAATGAATAAATGAATGGATGCATGAATGAATGAATGAATGAATTTGAATGAATGATCTTTATGTTCCAAGGTTAGTGAGTTTTCATATACTTTTTTCATCCGGCCCTTGCCCTGATTAGGGACTATCAACACACACACACACACACACACACACACACACACACACACACACACACACACACACACACACACACACACACACACACACACACACACACACACACACACAGAGTGAGAGAGAGAGAGGGAGGGAGAGAGGGAGGGAGAGAGAGATAATGAATAAATGAATGCATGAATGAATGAATAAATGAATGCATGAATGAATGAATAAATGAATGAATGCATGCATGAATGAATGAATGAATGAATGAATTTGAATGAATGATCTTTATGTTCCAAGGTTAGTGAGTTTTCATATACTTTTTTCATCCGGCCCTTGCCCTGATTAGGGACTATCAACACACACACACACACACACACACACACACACACACACACAACACACACACACACACACACACACACACACACACACACACACACACACACAGAGAGAGAGAGAGAGAGAGAGAGAGAGAGAGAGAGAGAGAGAGAGAGAGAGAGAGAGAGAGAGAGAGAGAGAGAGAGACAGACAGACAGACAGACAGACAGACAGACAGACAGACAGACAGAGAGACAGAGAGACAGAAAGGGAGACAAATGGATCCACAGGGACACCGACACACAGGACAGCTTACATACATACATACATACAGAGTAAAAAAGAGGATTATAAAGTAAAGCAGAGGCAACAACTCAAACCTTAGAGGGATGAGGGTTTGGGGAAGAGACAGATGGAGAGGGATTTGTCGTTATTTGGCATGCAATGTTCTCGTTCTTCGACAGTCACAGGGACATCAGAGCTGACACCAAAACGCCAACTATCAAACAAACTTGCAAACAAGGGCCATTGAAACACAAAAGCTGCGTGGTACCACGTACTCCTAGAAGATCCATTCTTGTGACATAACAATCATAATGACCCTTCCTTTCCTTTTCTCCCCCGCCAAGAAGAAAGAATAAAAAAATATTTATAAAAGTATTAAAAAAATATTTTAAGCCTAAAATAATCACAAGTATATATATAAAAATAGGAACAGCCCATCATTCTGTTTAGTAAAAAACCTCACACAGAGACACGTACACATGGATGCATATGGCGGTGGATCGGTGGTCTAGAGGTAACGCGCCTGTCTAGAAAGCGAAAAGTCCCGGTCGGAAGTGTGCGGTGGTTCGTATCCCGTTTGGGCCCGGAACTTTCCCTCCATCCATGAGACCATGAGTGGTGGTCTAGGCGCTAGTCTTTCGGATGAGACGATAAACCGAGGTCCTGTGTGTTACACACAATTATTCAGCGCACGTAAAAGAACCCACGGCAACAAGAGAGTTGTCCGTGGCAAAATTCTTAGAAAAAAGGCACTCTGATAAGGAAATAAATACAGTTGCAGATAACAAGAAAAAGGGTGGCGGTGCTCTTGTGGCGACACGCTCTCCCCGCGTAAGAGAAGCCCGAATTTCACACAGAGAAATCTCGTGACTTAAAGTGGTATAAAAAAATTAAAATATTAGCATGCACACACAGAGACACATTTATGTATCTTTTTAGATGTATATTACTTCTACTTTTAATTTTATCTATCAACAAACATGTACATGTTCCCATGAGATAAAGCTACCGGTTGTTTTGATATATATACCGCACACCGCACACTTCTGACCGGGACTTTTCGCTTTCTAGACAGGCACGTTACCTCTAGACCACAGATACACCGCCATATACACCCATGTGTACGTGTCTCTGTGAGTTATATATATATATATATATATATATATATATATATATATATATATATATATATAATATAGATATATATAGATATATATATATATATATATCCATTGTTACCATTTTCTGCATACCCAATTAATCAAGACTTCTTTTTATTTTTTCAAAACAAACTACAGAACAATGCATTACAAAAAAACACATCTGACACACTGGCAACAAGAAAAGAATAATCATTTATCTACTTAAAGAACAACATGTCTTTTTTTCCCTTTCCAGACCCAAAGCTGAAGCTTGGCCATAGATTTCGCCCACTTCCTTCATCCTCAGATTTATTTCTATCTTGTCTTTTGTTTATAAACGCCTTTGCTCTCTTCTCTTCTTTCCATGTGATACGCATATCACGTGTGTGGTGCGTGAAAAGTAGGTCACCTAAAGTAGTGAAACAAAAACGTGTCCAATTATTGCACATTTGCAGTCGGCACTGCTGACAGCATGCACAGGCAATAGGTAGCTTTATCTCATGGGCATGGGAACATGTTTGTGTAGCTGCAATAAAAAATGCAAGTACTATGAAGCTCTCTTTTTTGTTGTTGAAAACACATTGCATTTCTTTTCTTTTTTAAAAAAAAAACCATATTAGTGTATGGCATACAAAATAACCACTTCCATCACCAATGTTTCTGAAATGAGTAAGTAACCTCTCTCAATACTTTGAATATCTAGACTAGTCATCTGTATGTTTGTAACCGTGGGCATAACACACACACACACACACACACACACACACACACACACACACACACACACACACACACACACACACACACACACACAGAGACTGATTGCAAACAGGCATACACACATACACCCACACCCACTCTTCATTTTCAGAAGGTCCTTTTCCTCTGCTTCTTTTCTTTCTTAACTAAAACAAAAAATGAAAAGCCTGTAGCTCAACCTCACCACCCTCACTCCCTCTTCCATTATTTTCATAAATGAAATATGAACTGCTGACATAAAAACAAAACTTAATACATCAGGAGGATTGTGAAAGGGGATGGGAGCAGTACTGGGGGAGGGGGAGAGAGAGAGAGAGAGAGAGAGAGAGAGAGAGAGAGAGAGAGAGAGAGAGAGAGAGAGAGAGAGAAGAGAGAGAGAGAGAGAGAAGAGAGGAGGTAAAATTGATCAATCCTTCAATAAGTTTCTGCAAGACAAAAACAGCAGATAGAAAGATAGATAGATAGATGGATAGCTAAATAGATAGATAAACAGATAGATAGATAGATAGATAGATAGATAGATGATAGATCGATAGATAGAGAGACAGACAGACAAACAGACAGACGGAGGGACAGACGGACAGACAGACGACAGACAGACAGAAAGAGACAGACAGACAGACAGACAGAGATAGACAGACAGACAGACAGACAGAGAGAGAGAGAGAGAGAGAGATACAGGCAGATAGACAGATAGACAGACAGACAAACAAACTGACAGACAGACAGACAGAGAGATATGTGGAGAGATGTAAAGAGATACTGGGGAAGCAGACATACAAAGTGACAGACGAACAGAGAGATGGAGACTTTAAAAGATTGTAAAGTGAAGCAGATGCAAAAAGCAAAACCTTAGAGGGTTTGGAGAAGAGACAGATGGAGAGGGATTTGTCGTTATTTGGCATGCAATGTTCTCGTTCTTCGACAGCCAAAGGGACATTAGATCTCACCAAATAAAATAAAAACAACAAAAAACCCCACAAAAAACATTTTAAAAAAACCCCACACACCAACTACAGAAAAACAAAAAAAACAAACCCTCGCGTCCTTGAAAAATAGTTCCATGTTTCCACATTCTCTTAGAAAATGCATTTTGTGACCTGCAATGGACAAAAAATGCTACCATATTTATAGGTATGAAAACACTTCAATATAAGACTATTCACAAGTATAACAAATAATCATCATTCCTGTGATACAACATTCCCCTTCCACACACACACACACACACACACTCTCTCTCTATTACACACTAGCCTTTTTTTCACATACAAATCATTCAATACTTCTTTATTTCACAACAAACAAGATACTGCCCCCCAAAAAAAACACTGTGAACCCCCCCCCCCCCCCCCCCCCCCCCTCCATACACTTGACAAAAATATATTTTTAAAAGCCCAGTGTAAAGAACAATAGATTTGTGCGTTGTTCCTATCTCAAGTTAAAGCTCAGTCATGGATTTTCTCCCACACTCTTTTCATCTTTACATGTATTTCTATTTTGCCTTTCATTTGTAGCCTTTGCTTTCTCTTCTTCTTTCCATGTGATGCGCATATCACGTGCGTTGTACGTGAAAAGTAGGTCACCTAACAGAAGTGATACAAGGACTGTTCAATTATTGTTCAATTATTTGCGCGTTTGCAGTCAACACTGTTGACACAACACTGTTGACTGCATGCACAGGCAATAGTTAGCGTTATCTCGTGGGAACATAATATTATTTGTGTGTAGACGCAATTACAAAATGTAGTAATACAAACCTAAAAAAAAAATTAATGAGGTGCAAATTTGTGAGTATAATACATACGGGCATATATAGAATGTGTATGTATGCACATACATGCGTACACACACACACACACTCTCTCTCTCTCTCTCTGTCTCTCTGCATCTGTCCTTCTGTCTATCTGTATGTCTCTGTCTGTCTGTGTCTGTATGTCTGTCTCTATTTCTCACACACTTTTCAGGTTTTTTTCCCAGGGCTAAAAAAAAAAAAATACAAAAACCCACCTTCATCCCCTATCCAGAAAAACGAAACTAAGGGATCTGAAGAAGAAGAAGAAAACTGTCAATAAAAGAGGAAACAGGGAAGACTGAGAAAGAAGGTAGGGGAGGTGGACACAGAGAAGAGGGGGGAGTAAAAACAATGTCTTTTTGTTGAATAAATACGTTTCCAGCAACAACAAAAAATGAGGCAGAGAGAGAGAGAGAGAGAGAGAGAGAGAGAGAGAGAGAGAGAGAGAGAGAGAGAGAGAGAGAGAGAGAGAGAAAGACAGACAGACAGACAGGCAGACAGAAGGTCAAACAGAGAGAGACAGACGTCAGATAGACAGGCAGGCAGACAGACAGACAGGCAGACAGAAGGACAAACAAGCAGAGAGAGAAAGAGAGAGTGAGAGAGAGAGAGAAAGAGAGAGAGAGGAAGAGACAGACACGACAGACAGAGAAAGACAAGCAGACAGAGAAAGACAGACAGACAGGCAGACAGACAGAGACAGACAAACACACAAAGACACAGACACACAAAAGATGCATGGACAGACAGAGAGTGAACAAGACTGTAAAGTGAAGCAAATGCAAAAAGCAAAACCTTAGAGGGATGGGGGTTTGGGGAAGAGACAGATGGAGAGGAATTTGTCGTTATTTGGCATGCAACGTTCTCGTTCTTCGAAAGTCACAGGGACATCAGAGCTGACACAAAAACGCCAACTATCAAACAAACTTGCAAACAAAAGCCATTGAAATAGAAGAGTTCCTCTGTTCCTACTTTTCTAAGGTCATGCTTTTTGTGACACAAAACGTACCCCCCCTCCCCCCAACACACACACACACAAATCCAAGAAAATTACTCTATAGAACATTTCAGCCCAAGAATGCTCATGAGTATAAAAAAACAACTGCTAGATCTATTCCGTTCCTTAAAGCATATACACACACCTGCCGACACACACACACACACACACACACACAACACACACACACACACACACATACACATACACACACAAAGGCACTCACAAACTGCCATTTCTTCTATTTTTTCATAAACAAACCATTCAACACTTCTTTATTTCACTACCAAAAACCTCCACAAAAAGGCAACACCAAAAAAATCTACACATTAAAAAAAAAATCTTTGTAAAGAATAACATGTCTGTTTTCTTTCTTTTTTCAGATCCCAAGTTAAAGCTTACTCACGGATTTTTCCCCACACTTTTTTCATCTTTCAAAGTTTTTCTTTTTCGTCTTTCAATTATAAAGGCATTTTCTCTCTAGTTTTCTTTCCATGTGACACGTAGGTCACATGTAAGATGCATGAAAAGTAGGTCACCTCACAGAAGTGAAACGAGAACGTGTCCAATTATAGCACGTTTGCAGTTGGGACACTATTGACTGCACGCACAGGCAATGGGTAGCTTTATCTCATGGAGAAAAGTTGGTGTATAGATGCAATGAAAAATGGTATTAATATACATCTCAAGAAATGCAGATCTGCAAATTGTGAGTGAGCGTACAGGCATATGTGCTGTGTTTCAGCACACGTCACAAGCAAAGCATGCAAAGCAGCACACCACAGTGCAACGCACAACATACACACATACACTCTCTCTCCCTCTTTCCTTTATTTTTAATTTTTTCCAGACAATAAACAAGTATAAAAACCCATTCTCAATGCCATTCAGAAAAAGAAATCACTGTATAAATAAAGAAGAAAATGTCAAAAACAGAAAAAAAGAGGATTGATTTGGGCATTTAGGGGTGGGGTGTGTGTCCAGAGGAGACAGAGGGAGGGGTATAGTGAGATCCAATGCCTTAGTGTTAATAGATAAGTTTGTAAAACAAAAAAGTCAACTAGCACAAGAAACCCAGAGAGAGAGATGGAGAAGAGAGAGGGAGGGGGGGGAGAGGAGAGAGGAGAGAGAGGAGAACGATGATGATGAATATTTTAATGAGTAATTGTAAAACAAAGCACTTACACAGAGGGCCCAGAGAGACAGAGCAGAGAAGAGAGAGAGAGAGAGAGAGAGAGAGAGAGAGAGAGAGAGAGAGACAGAGAGACAGAGACAGAGACAGGGGGAGAGAGAGAGAGACAGACAGACAGAGACAAAGACAGACAGAGACACAGACAGATAAGACACAGACAGACAGAGACACAGACAGACAGACATAAACAGAAACGCAGTCAGACAGACAGACACACACACACACACACACACACATACACACACACCACACACGCACGAACGCACGCACGCACGCACGCACGCACACACACACACACACACACACACACAGTGAAAAAAACCCAGTAAAGTAAAGCAGAGGCAACAACTCAAACCTTAGAGGGATGGGGGTTTGGGGAAGAGACAGATGGAGAGGAATTTGTGGTTATTTGGCATGCAATGTTCTCGTTCTTGGACAGTCACAGGGACATCAGAGCTGACACAAAAACGCCAACTATCAAACAAACTTGCAAACAAGGGCCATTGAAATAGAAGAGTTCCTCCGTTCCTACTTTTCTTAGGTCATGCTTTTTGTGACATAAAAAGGACCCCCAAAAACGAAATCCAAGAAAATGTATACGTATAGAACATTTCAACCCAAGAATGCTCACGAGTATAAAAAGCAACTACTAAATCTATTTCCATTTCCATAAAACATACATACACGCACACGTGCGCAAAGGCGTACACACACAGGCACGCACACGCGCGCGCACACATACACACACATTCTGCCACTTTAAAAAAATTTTTTCATCTAAACGGTTATTCCTTACTTCCTTTTTTCTTTAGCAAATTAAAAGATGATGTGAGGTACATCCCAAAATGGACATCCACCACTGCGTGCTACCACCCCCCCCCCCCCCCCCCCCCCAACATCCACTCGTTTCCCAAAAAAAAGTATTTATTTATCTACTAAAAGAACAACAGGAATAGGATAGTTAAGTGGTAAGAGCATTCACTTTTCCCCAAGCTAATGTTAAACAGCAATGAACCGGGTTACCAAGTGGATGGGTGACATTTGCGCACCTTGGCTTCAGTACAGTCCCTCAGTTCACCCAGCTACAAATGGGTACCTGCCCTCTTTAGGGTCAGGGAAGGTAAAGCAGCGAGGGAGAGGAGATGGGCGCCGCCCTCAATATGCTGGCTCCTACAGAAGCTGAGGTCTTTGACACCTCGCTCCCCAACGACCTCATAGGTTATGGGAACACGTATTTTGTTCTTGCAATTCAAAGAATAACGTGTCTTTTCCAGATCAAAATTGAACAGTCAGCTACTAATTTAGCCATCTTATCTTCAGAGTAATCTTATTTCTATCTTGTCTTTCGTTCATAAACAACCTTGCTTTGGTTTTCCTTCCATGTGATGTGCATACTTATCTCGTGCATGATGCCTGAAAAGATGACAGAAGTGAAACAAGAATTTATCCAATTATTGCGCACTGGAACTTGGCGCTGCTGTATGCATGCACAGACGACAAGTGACCTTATCTCCTGGGAACATAATTAAAAATGAAAGCAATAAAAAACCTGTTGTAACACAAGATTCTAAAGCTAATAACCTGCAAGTTTGTGAGCGTGGATGTACACACACACACACACACACACACACACACACACACACACACACACACACACACACACACAAACACACACACGCTTTTCGTAAGAGTAGGCCATTGTGCGCGGGTGGGAACAGATGACAGAATTTACAAAACCGCATACACACGGGCACTGAATGTTAAAAAGCACATAAGTGCTTATTCCATTATCCTCGATATAAAATAAAATATATAAAAAATAAATAAATAAAGAGAGACAGAGGGAAAGACAGACAGACAGACAGAGAGAAGAGAGAGAGAGAGAGAGAGAGAGAGAGAGAGAGAGAGAGAGAGAGAGAGAGAGAGAGAGAGAGAGAGAGAGAGAGAGCAACCGACCGACCAAGCAACAGACAGACAGACAGACAGACAGAGCAGAACCAACGAGAATGTTGACACTGACAGGAGCAGAGATCCAGACAAAGAAGACGACCAACAGTACCCTTTGTATCAAAGACGTTCATGGCCAAGTTAAAGAATGGGCAGGTAACTTATACGAGGGTTTGTGCACGTGATGCCATGTCATGTCTACGGTTAGGCAGAGAGAAAGATGTTCAACTACATAGGTCTTCATATTATCTCAGACATTTATGCCCCACTTAAGAGAGAACGTGCAGCAATGAATCTCCCATTTGTTGCGCATGTTGTATCTTTATTGGCCAGTAATGTTGATGTGTTTATGAACAACAACAACGAACAACAAACATATACTTTTTGACTGCCAGAGTGTAAAACCTTTCATGCCCCATTTTTCTGAAAACTCCCTCACCAGCATATTCAGTAATTTAAAATTGGCATTTGAAATTGTGAAAGGTCTTTGTTACAGTCCCATAGGACATTTGTTATAGTTACATTAACGTTAATGACTTGTTGGGGTTTTTTGTTGTTTTTTAAATTCCTGTCGCATTGCCAAGTTTTTCGAGATTATTATTATTATTTTTTTTTTTTAACACCACATCCACATCTCCCGGTTTTTTTGGTGGTTTTTTTGTTTGTTTGTTTGGTTTGGTTTTTTTTTGGAGGGAATGGGGGGAGGGGGGGGGGCGTCTAATATCACTAAAAGTGAACAGACGTAAAATTGAAGTCAACAACAAACAGAGAACAAACAAAACAAAGGATGGACGGCAGGAAGGAAGAATTATAGAAGAAAGCAAGATAGCGAGACACTGAGAGAGAGAGAGAGAGGAGAGAGAGAGAGAGAGTGGAGAGAGAGAGAGAGAGAGAGAGAGAGAGAGAGAGAGAGAAGAGACAGACAGAAGACAGAGAGAGAGAGAGAGAGAGAGAGAGAGAGAGAGAGAGAGAGAGAGAGAGAGAGAGAGAGAGAGAGAGAGAGAGAGAAAAGGGAGAGAGAGAGAGATAGAGCGAGAGCGAGAGAGTGGGTGTGAGAGAAAGGGAGGAGAGAGAGAGAGAGAGAGAGAGAGAGAGAGAGAGAGAGAGAGAGAGAGAGAGAGAGAGAGAGAGAGAGAGAGAGAGAGAGAGAGAGAAGAGAGAGAGAGAGAGAAAGAGACAGACAGACCGACAGAGAGAGAGAGAGAGAGAGAGAGAGAGAGAGAGAGAGAGAGAGAGAGAGAGAGAGAGAGAGAGAGAGAGAGAAAGAGACAGACAGACCGACAGAGAGAGAGAGAGAGAGAGAGAGAGAGAGAGCAACAGACAGACAGACAGACAGACCGACAGAAAGAGAGAGAGAGAGCAACAGACAGACAGACAGAGACAGACAGGCAGACAGACAGTGTGGGAGCAGAGATAAAGGACACAGATAACAGGGAAGATAGCGGAAGTGTCATGAGGCAGACGGTTAGACAGCCTAAGAGAAAAAAGATTACATAATTATAGTCAGCTGTTGCCTTATAAAATTCTCATTCTTTGGCTGCTTCTTTAATGAATGGATGAGGGCGGTACATGCCACGGTCTCTAGGTATCCATCCATGTCATAGACTTTTTTGTACACTAAGGTTTAAAATTTTTTTTTTGTTTAAAAAAGTGGCATTCTTATATCTCGTCCAAAGTAGTTGTACCTGGTATTTTTGTACACAGAGAGAAATAGGAGGAGAGAGAGAGAGAGAGAGAGAGGAGAGAGAGAGAGAGAGAGAGAGAGAAGCCAGAGAGACAGAGATACAGACAGAAAGGCAGAGAGAGAGACCGAGAGAGAAAGAGAGACACAGACACAGACAGATAAACAGAGACAGACAGACAGACAGACAGTTTTGATTCTCTATGTTTTGATTTTCAATTGATGAAAGTAAAATATGTCGTTTGTCTGGCTCAACAGCGGTCAATGAATGCCATCAATAGCAAGACAAAGAGAATACAAATACAGACCAAAATTAATGCAACCAAACCAAAATTAACGAATAATATCATACAAAAAAAACTAGGACGACTCCACCAAAAAGCAGACCCAATCGATCCCAACCAGAACACACATCCTTACCTGCACTGTTGACCCTAGCGACAGTCAGGGTCAAGGCCAAGGTCAGGCGGTCAGTGAAGGTCATCAAGGTCACCCACCCATGGGTACATAACAAAGGTTCGAAGCGATGGATGGCGACTGACAATCCTGTGGAGAAGACAGCAGGGTATGTGTGTGTCCAGTGTGTCGTGTCTATGCCAGGTGTAGTATAATCATGGTCCACTACTGTTTCTGCAACACACGAGTACATGGAGGTTTGGAATGGCGTTTCTTTCACTGCAGCTTCAACTTTAGCAATGCCTGGAGGGGAAAAAATGCATCATCTGCATGATTCTGTCAAGACACAGCATGAATCAAATACAAAAACACTCATGCAAGCAGGCATTAAATCCCACCCCCACCTCCCCCTCCCCTTACCACACACACACGCGCGCACACACGCTGAACATCATAAGAAAGCAAATTTGTACAGATAGGTTAAGGGACGACCCTATTGTCGTTTATTTTGCAAGATCTTTCTCGAACATTTGAGTCAAGTTCCCTTCACACACACACACAGACACAGACAAACACACACACATCAAGAAACGTACAGTGAAAGAAATATCTACTATAGAAAATTTGCTTTACAACATAAAAGCAGCAGGTTATATAGAACCCATGTTCAATCTCTGGAATCGAAAAATGTATCATTGCTACTCTCTCTCTCTCTCTCTCTCCTCTCTCTCTCTCTCTCTCTCTCTCTCTCTCTCTCTCTCTCTCTCTCTCTCTCTCTCTCCTACACACACCACACACACACACACACACACACACACACACACACACACACACACAAGAGAGCAATCCCAATGGGAAAAAACCCAAAAGAAACAACGCAAAAAAGGTCATAAAATAGCATATAAACCTTAAGAACTGCATCGACTTCTATACCAAGTTTTATTGCTCTTGGGTTTGTTTCTTTTTCGTTCTTTAAAAAAAAATTCTTTCTTGTTTGTTTACTGAAAAAGAAATCCTTTGTTTATTTCCCTATCTGTGTTGTTTGTTGTTCACATTTCTTTGTCGAATACCTTCTTTCCCTTTCCCTTACAAAACAAAACCAAAACAAACAAAAACAAAACCTAAACGAAAACAAAGCAATTTACAGCCTGAACTACTCAAGCCAATTACCAATCAAGAACTCTAAGGGAGGTAATCACCTAGCTTATATAAAAAGAAAAGAAAACAAAACAAACTGAATGAAAGAAATCGAAAGAAAGACTCCAGGAATACAAGAAAAAGAAGGAGGAAAAATTATACACGCGTTTGTAAGCGTGATTGCCCAGTGGGTAGAGCGTTGCGCTCGCGAATTTCGTCCCTCGGGATCAAGCCCAGATGCCAGCCACCACAAGGAACACCTGTTCGAGGGGATTTTCGCCTCAGAGCTAACATCAGTGCCAATTCCACTCTCCCTGAAAGTCTTTCGGCGAGACTGTAAACCAAGGTATTGGGTGCAAACGCACGCAGAGCATTTTGAGCACACGTTAAAACATGTTCAGCCTTTTAAATGAGCGGCTTTTTTCCTGACAGTAAGAATGGAGGACAAAAAACCATATATTTTTTTTAAAAATCGCATGCAGACAGGTGTTGTGTTTAAACATCATCCCCCAAAGGTGGAATGCAGCGACAAAGACAGAGGCAAAAAAAAAGCCAAAAAAAAGAAAAACCACGGTCGCATACACACAAAAAATCTGACCGTTGGTAAGCTTTGGAGCTCCAGCCGAAGAACGAAAATAAAAACCCTAAACACGCGCATGCACACACGCACGCACGCACGCGCGCGGGCACGCGCACACGCACACGCACACACACACACACACGAACGGGGACAGGATAGCCCTAGTGGTCCGAACATTGCGCTCGCAATGTGATGACACGGGATCGATTCCCCTGGAGTTAACGTCAGTGCCGACTCCACTCTCCCCAAAAGTCCTTCGGATGAGACTATAAACCGAGCTAGGCCCCCGCGTGCGAACGCACGCAGAACATCTTACGCACACGTTAAATCCTGTTCCGCTTTTCGAAAGAGTAGGCCATTGTGTGCCGGTAGGAACAGATGACGAAATTTACAAAACCGCATACACACGTGGACTAGATGTAAAAAAAAAAAAAGCACATAAGTGCTTATTCCATTATCCTCGATATAACAAAAATATTTTTTAAAGAAAAATCAACAAAGAACTGTCTCCCCCTTACCTCCCCCCCCCCCCCTCTCTCTCTCTCTCTCTCTCGCTCTCTGTCACATAAAACGGAGGATTACTTGTATTCTTATTTCTCTTCTGCCATATACAATATCTTCCACAGCTCTCCTTAACTATTCTTTATCTCCAACGCTGTCTCGATGTCCTTTGGCTAGCGACAAAATCAACGCGAAAACATCATGATTTATAAATTTAGCTAGCCTGGCTGTTAGGAACGACCCAGTGGCTAGAAACTCCAACTGACGGTAAGTGAAAGGCATGGGTTCGAGTCTCCATTGTGAAATTCAAGGGGGTTATTTTCCCCTGGGTTTTATTGACTACTAACATTTCACTGGAAACTCTTCGGATGAGATCACCTGTGCAAACGCATGCAGAACATCTTCCGCACACGTTAAATCTCCATATATATTTTTTAAAAGTGAAGGCTAGGTATGGCTAGTAATATTGATGGCAGGAGCATACCCAGCATGCACCCTGAAACCTGAAGAGAGCTTTATTCCGTGAGGCTCCGCTTACTCACAAAGTCCTTCGGATGAGACTATAAACCGAGGTCCCGTGTGTGAACGCACGCAGAACATCTTGCGCACATGTTAAAACCCGATCCGCTTTCCGGAAGAGTCGGCCATTGTGTGCCGGTGAGAATGGATGACAAAATTTACAAAACTGTATACACACGGGGACTGTATGAAAAAAAAGCACATGAGTGCTTATTCCATTATCCTCGAAATAAAAGAATAAATAAAATAACTAAACAGATAAACCAATGCACTCTGAAAAGCTCTCTGTTTACTGACGACACACTGGTGAAACATTCTCTATTTATCCACGACACACTGCTAAATTATTTTTGGTTTATTCATGATACACTAAC
>CM054138.1:4552380-4567380 GCA_028751875.1 Rapana venosa | reverse complement strand
GGACAACTTCTCATGTTGTCATGGGTTCTTTTACGTCCCTACATGTGTATTGTAGGCACCTTGGGTTTATTATAAAAAAAACAACCCCACCCAACATCCAGGCATCTTGGGTTTATTATTATAAAAAAAAGAAGAAATTCTTACACCCAGACCACACTACTCAAGGTGTAGTGGTTTGAGGGAAAAGCCAGCCTGGTTGCAGACGTCATCAGTTACTAGCTGTATTACAACTCAGGAGGAGATCATCTTGTTTTGAGAAGAAGCCAAAGACAAGAGGAAAGAACGACAGACAGGGGAAAAAAGAAAAGAAAAAGAAACAGAAGCTGTCAAACCATTTGCAGAATCATCGTGTGTTTTCCCTTTTTGCTTTGTTTTCTTTGTTGTGTATTTGGGGGGCTTTGGTTTTTTGTTTGTTTGTTTGTTTGGATGGTTGGGTTTCTTTCTTGCTACAGCAAGACACCAAGGGAATAGAGAACAGCCAGAGAATGGGCAGTGTGGAAGGAATTGGGAAGGAATACGAAAGGAAGAAAAAAGAATGGTGGAAGAAAAATGCAGATGGGAGGAAAAGGGGAGACAAATTCAAAACAAGTATTCAGGACATAAGAAAGCAACGAATTCTTAAAGACAACGGAGAGAGAGGGCGGGGGGGGGGGGGTTGAGAGAGAGAGAGAGAGACAGAGAGACAGAGAGGGAGAGAGAGAGGGGAGAGAGAGGGGGAGGGAGGAAGGGAGGGAGGGAGAGGGAGAGGGGAGAGGGGAGAGAGAGAGGGAGGAGGGAGGGAGGAAGGGAGGGAGAGAAGATAGGAGAGGAGAGAGAGGGAGGAGGGAGAGAGAAGAGAGAGAGAGAGAGAGGAGAGAGAGAGAGAGAGAGAGGAGAGAGAGAGGAGAGAGGAGGAGAGAGAGAGATATACAACTTCAAAACCACCAAATCTGTAACCCTCATCTCCCTTACTCCTACAACCACGATACCCACTCCCCCAAATTTAAAAAACTCACCAGAAACCAAAACAAACAACCAAAAAAAAGTAAAATAAAACAAACCAAAACAAACAACCCCAAAACACAAACCACCACCACCAACAATAACAACAACAATAACAACAACAACAAACCCCATCTCACTCAAGATTTCAGCCTTGAGGTGTGGGTCTTTTTTCTCTCTCTGAAACTCATTGTACAGATAATGTAAATACAAAAGTAACTCAATAGGTTTCTTTTGTCCCTAAAACTCATTGTACTGATGATATGAACACAAAAGTAGCCAAGAAGATTTTTAAAACTCATTTGACAGATAATGTAAACACAAAAGTAACCAAGAAGATTTTAAAAACTCATTATAATGATGATATGAACACAAAAGTAGCCAAGGAGATTTTTTAAACTCATTTGACAAATAATGTAAATACAAAAGTAACCAAGGAATTTTTAAACCTCAATTGACAAATAATGTAAACACAAAAGTAACTCAGGAGATTTCAAAATCTCATTCTACAGATAATGTAAGCACAATGTAATTTAGGAGATTTCAAAATCTCATTCCACAGATAATTTAAACACAATTGTAATTTAGGAGGTTTCCTAAAACTCATTCTACAGATAACGTGAACAACACAGTAACCCAGGAGATTTTAAAAAACCTCATTCTACAGATAATGTCAACAAGCACAAACATGACCTTGGGGATATTTAAAGCTCCTTCTTCACAGATAATGAAAACACAAAAGTCACTCAGGAGGTTGTTTTTTTTAAGAAAAAAACACCTCAATCCACAGATAAGGAAAACACAAAAGTAACCCCCGAGATTTCTAAAACTCAATCCACAGATAATGTAAACACAAAAGCAACCCCGGAGATTTCTTAGAGTCTCTCTACAGATAATGTAAACACAAAAGTAAACCCAGGATATTTCTAAAACACATTCTACAAATAATGTGAACGAACACATAAGTAACCCAGGAGGGTTTGTTTTTTCCCAGTCTTAAAACTTCATCAGCATTTCCCATCTTCACCTACTGTGGATACATCATGCCTACACACAAAACACCTCCCATTACAACTCCCCTCACGTCAACATCACAGACCAAAGAAAAATGCATGGCATCATCTTCGTCGTCTTCTTTTTTGTCGAACGCTCGGACAGCAACTCTTGTCTTTCATATACACGAGTGAAAATGCGTTGCGCTGTCGTTAAGCGCCTGTCAAGTCAGGCCCAGCGCATCCGACTTCGGCGTGACACGTATGGCTAACACGGAAGACAAGACAACAGACTTGACTTGACTTCTCTCTCTCTTAACTCCTCGAGGAGTCGTTGGAGGAACTGCACTGAAATTTTCAGGTAATGTGTCGTGGGCAAACTTAACTTGGCGAAGCCCATCCTTCTCCAGGTACTAAGATGCATGCTGGGCATGTTTGTGTCATCCATCCCACTGGTCTAAGCTTTGCTACTCTTCTGCGCAAAAGTGGATTGGGTTTTTAACATGTACACAAGATTGGGCTTGAGTTCTGGAACACCATCTTAAGGATAGACAAGGCTCTAATTGTGGCCCAAGTCATGCTGGTGTTGTGTGTGTGTGTGTGTGTGTGTGTGTGTGTGTGTGTGTGTTGCATTATCATTAGCGATGAACTCTAGCTTTTCAGTTAGTATTCATGTTATTTTGAGTGTATTGCTGTTAGGTTTATCTTCTGTTTAATTTGTTTGTAATCCATACTCAAAATGGGTGAAAGGATTAATCTTGGGTCTTTTTTTGAAGTATAATAATGCTAAAGCAAATAAAACATTTCCATATGGTAAATTTAAGATAAAGGTTTGTAAGCAGTCCTTAAAGCAGCTCTTCATTTGTGTAGTAAAAGTTTAAAAGTTCGAAATATTGAGTTCTGGTGGCCATATTGGATTGTTTCAAGAACATACATAAAACTAAGCAATTTATGGACTCTTTAGTCGTCACAAATGATGCCCTTTCAACAACAAAAATGTATGGCACGACTTCTAACATGAGCTTGTACACAAAACTGATCTGTTTTGAACCACCAACCCCCTCCCCCCACCCCCTTCCCCCATGTTTCATCCAATAAACATTCAGAGGAAAGTAATCAGTATCAACATTAACTCCAAGCGTAAAATTCCCTAGAACAGAAACCTCTGCGAAGACTGAAACTTAGGTCCACAGGTTAGTGTCAGATCTCAAACACGACACTGACCACTCGGCCAATGCATCCCTGTACCATAGAGGCAGACGGTAAAAACTAAGAAACACAACTTTTCATGGCTGACAAGGGAGAAAACCAACTGACAGAGAGCCCCTGTGCAAATCATCCTGTGTTTTCACCTTGATTTTGTCGCTGTGAAGGCTAGGGAATGCAGACAGAATGGCCGCGCGCAGAGAGAGAGGAGAAGAGAGAGAGAGAGAGAGAGGAGAGAGAGGAGAGAGAGAGAGAGAGAGAGAGAGAGAGAGAGAGAGGGAGAGAGACGAGAGGAGAGACGAGAGAGATGAGAGAGGAGAGAAGAGAGAGAGAGAGAGAAAAAAAAATAGTTGATCAATAAGGACAGAAAGACAACGACTCTCATCTGCAGTTTTATGAGAAAAAGGGGAGAGATTGGGGAGGTGGGGGTGAGGGAGTAGAGGGAAAGAGAGACAGACAGAAACACCCAGAGAGAGAGAGAGAGAGGGGGGGGGGATGGGGAGGGGGGGGGGGGGGGGGGAGAGACAGGCAGACAGGCAGGCAGGCAAGCAGACAGGCAGATAGACAAAGACAGAGAGACAGTGAGGGAGAGACAGACTGGCAGACAGGCAGGCAGACAGACACTGCGTGAGATAGAAGACGTACACACAAACAGCTGTTCACTTTTGCCAGAACAGTGAACAGTGAAGAAACAATAATTATTCAGTCACCCAAATAAAGAAAACTGTCTTTGTAATAATATCTTCAACTTCATTTCTAGACTGTGCAGGTTTCAGTTCAAAAGACAGAAAATCCCCCCCCCCCCCCCCCCCCCCCCAACCCACCCCCCCCCAAAAAAGTTTTGTAACTCTTATCACCAAAGAAACATTTGTGAGTAATGGTCTTTGCATGAATGAATAGGTCCAGATACCTTTTCTTTTGGATGTCGAGGTTTTTATGACAGCGTAAAAGAAGAAAAGAATGATACTCTTAGTAACCATACCGTCCTACGTAACAATAGACTAACACGTCAACTTACGGACTCAGTGGCATTCTTTTGAAGATAACGGTCAGAGTATTTCACCAACAGAGTTATTTGATTTCGATGTTAGTCTAGTACTCCCGTGGGTGTCTGGTATCAGTCTAGCTGTAGGGAAGTAAAGCCAATACACAAACGGAAACTAAAACTCCAAGGATGTCTGGCGTCACGTCACGTCACGTCACGTCAACACTAATGGCGTCTTTTGTTCTCGAGTCACGGACTGGAACTAGGCTATCCTTTTTTTCTTTTTTTCCCCCCGCTCTAGCCTAACTTTTTAAAACAGCTAGACCTAACCAGAGTTCATGACTGAAAGCAGTCAGTTGTTACTTAGATCTTGATGCGTTTTAGTAAGCAGACAATATCAATGTCAGTGGCGAGAAAGCTTTGAGTTTCTATACACTTTACCTTTACCAGAAAATACCCAGACCTCAGGGAGTGCACTGTGGGAAGAAATGTGGCATACACAATGTCGACGGTTAACTGTCCACAAACTGGAAGATCAAGGCTGTTGACATCGTTGACAGTTCTTGGGGAAGAACTTGGCAAACTTGAGTCTCTTAGAACTTTGACAGTGAAGCTAATGGCAGGAACAGCAATGTCAAAACCATGAAATATCGCTCCTTTTCACACACACACCCCTAAAAAAAAAAAAAAGAAAGAAAGTCAACTCATTTGTTCCATTGCTATGAATTTTGAAATCAAACCTACATACGAAATTTCGGGATATTTTGTTAAAAGAATATTTTTCCTTGTTTGGGTTGGTCTTCGGTTTAAGACCCAAAAAATCGAAACAGAAACTACTTATAATAATAATAATAATAATAATATTTCTCATCCGGTGTACTTCCCATGTGGGATGAGTGAATCAGAGTGCTTATTCTGGGTGACCCCCAGAGTGTTAAGCTGGGGAACGCACAACAACAACAACTCTTTTTTTTATATATTAATTACCGTAATTATTACGACTTTTGTTCTTCATGCTGGGTCTGCCTCCTATCCATGAAGTCTGAAAGAAATGCTTAAAAAAAATTCAGATCTGTCAGGATGGATTGGGATGGATGGTTTATTCATTTACAGGCCAAGGCCCCTTATGAAGAGTTATACGAACATGATATGATAATTGCAACACATGCGGTAAGATCCAACAGTGAAAAATAAAAAGTTAATACAGACTGATTGCATATGAAAAAAATGACTCTCACGACATAATAAGTCAGGAAAATCAGCGAGTGTTCACACTCTCGTTCTGTTCTTGACAAGACTCGTTTTATTAATAATATATATATATTTTTATACCACTTTAGGTCACTGCAGATTTCTCTGCGAGAAATTCGGGGTTGCTTTTCCAGGGGAGAGCGTGTCACCACAAGAGCAGCGCCACCCATTTTTTATTTCTCTTTTCCTGTCTGCATCTGTATTTTTTGTTTCCCTATTAGAGTGGCTTTTTTTTGTACAGAATTTTGCCAAGGACAAATCTCTTGTTGCCGTGGGTTCTTTTACGTGCACTAAACAATTTTGTGTAACACACGATGGGTCCTCGATTTTATCGTCTCATCCGAAAGACTTGCACCCACACCCCCACTCATGGTCTAATGGATGGGAAAAAAAAGTTTTGGGCCCAAACGGGGATCGAACCACCGCACACTTCCGACCCGGACTTTTCGCTTTCTAGGCAGGCGTGTTACCTCTAGACCACCGAGCTACATGACGCACACACAGGAAGCGACAATGTACTTTTGTTTTTCTTCCATAAGCATAAAACACCGCGTCTGCGAGACATACACAGCCTGAAAAGCCATGTCTAATGCAGCAGCAATGAATCACTATTTTCTTCTTTCATTCCAAAAGAAAATGGAATAAAACCGGGCAGACGTGAAGTGATTTAATGGTGCTTTTGTTTGTTCGTTCATTTGTTTGTTTGCTCGGATTTTTGGTTGGTTTGTTGTTTGCTTTGTGTTTTATCCTTTTTATAAAAAATATATTCTTTTATGTTGAGAATAATGAAATAAGCACTCATATTCTTTTTTTACATCCAGTCCCCGTGCGTTTGCAGTTTGTAACTTTTGTTATCCGGTGTATGTGTGTGTGTGTGTGTGTGCGTGCGCGCGCGCGCGCGTGTGCTATTGCTGTGAAGCTGCTTTCCCTGAAACGGACTAAGGTAAAGGAGTCCCATAACCTATGTGGTCGTAGGGGAGCGAGGCGTCAGAGGCCTCAACTTCTCTAGGGCCAGCATATTGAGGGCGGCGCCCATCTCCTCTCCCTCGCTGCTTTACCTTCCCTGACCCTAAAGAAGGCAGGTACCCATTTACAGCTGGGTGAAATGGGGGACTGTACTGAAGCCAAAGGAGCGCAAACGGTCACCCATCCAAGTGGTAACCACGCTCGATGCTGCTTAACCTTAGCTTGGGGGAAAGCGAGTACTCTGACCACTGAGCTATCCCGTTATGAAAAAACAAGAAAGAAACTAAAACGTCAGCAGATGATAGTGTGGATGGCATCATCAACAACGACTGCAGAAGATAATCTAAATGCCTTCGTCAACAGCGTCAGCTGAAGATAATCTAGGTGCCGTCATCAACAACGTGAGCAGAAGATAACCTACATGTAAACTAAAACGTCAGCAGAAGATAGTATAGATGGCATCATCAACAACGTCAACAGAAGATAATCTAAGTGCCGCCATCAACAACGTCAACAGAAGATAGTCTCGATGCCATCGTCAACAATGTCAGCAGAAGATAGCCTAAAAGCCATTTTCAACAGGAAACAGTGGAGATGAACGACACACATCATCCTAGGAAAAACCACGCGGCAATACCTGGTCTGAACACAGAAAGCAGACACAAGGGAGGGACACGAACAAACAAAACCCAGGCATTTAGCACTAAACATGAACAAGATATCTCAACGCTGGCAATATATATATATATATATATATATTATATATATATATATATATATATATATATATATATATATATATATATATATATATATATATATATATGTGTGTGTGTGTGTGTGTGTGTCAAAGTCAAAGTCAAAGTCAAAGTCAAAGTCAAACTTTTATTTTCAGATGGTACATTGAATAAGCAGTGCATTTGCTTTTTTTCATCAAGCCATCTATCCATCTACGAAAAGCAGTGTGTGTGTGTGTGTGTGTGTGTGTGTGTGTGTGTGTGTGTGTGTGTGTGTGTGTGTGTGTGTGTGTGTTTATTTTGTTTTATTTATTCTTTTATATCGAGGATAATGGAATAAGCACTTGTGTGCTTTTTTTTACATGTCGTCACCGTGTGTATGCGGTTTTGTAAATTCTGTCATCTGCTCCCACCGGCACACAATGGCCTACTCTTACGAAAAGCAGTGTGTGTGTGTGTGTGTGTGTGTGTAGATATATTGAAAGACAGACAGACAGACAGACAGACAGACAGATAGATAGATAAATAGATAGATAGATAGATAGATACTCAGCCTGTCACACTTAAAAAAGACTCAGAAGAAACCAAAAGAGTCCTTTGTTGATTGCTGATTCGTCACATATAAATAAGTAGGATACAAACAGACAGCAAGAATTCCTTTCTTTAAAAAAGAAAAAGAAAAAAAGATTCATCGGGTAAAAGGAAAAAAAATAAAGTGCGAGCAACATTTTGAGGATTTCATAATTATCCCTACTATTGTGAAACACGAAAAGTCAGCCAGCAGTTAGCTACTACAGTCATGTTTTTCCTTGTTGCCAAAATATGAAACATATCCATCCATCCATTCAACTCTCACACCACCCACCTACCAAACTAGTCCAATAATCCATCACCCCGTCTCTCCTCTCCCCCCCCCCCTCCACCACGACTCTACCAAATCCTCCCCCCCTCCCCCACACAACACCCCCACCACCCCTCCCCTCCCTTTCTCCCCCCACCACTTTTTCCTATAGGTTCGTGACACAAAATAACAATTAGAAGCAGGCTGGAGACCTTTAAACCATTTCTCTCTTTCATCTGCGTTTTACCGACGCGGTATCGCCAACAAACGAGCCTGTGGGATAGCAGGCTAGGCCCTGTCCCATTAGTCAGCCTCACTGCTGATAAGTCGCTTCCCAGTCCCGCCCTTACCCTTGCTCCAATTACCTTGATGTTTCCCATGCAGACGTACATCATCGCACAGTTCCGCACAAAACTGATAACAGTCCCCGCAGCTTTAAAAAAAAAAAAAAAAAAAAAAATTCTTTCGAAGTTTTGATTGGACGGTAAGACAATAAAACTGGCTGAAAGAGAGAGGTTGTGATAAGATTTTTAAAGAAAAAACAACAGAAACAGAAAACAGACAAAGCAAAAACACAGAAGAAAGGTATTTTCCATTCACAAAAATGGAGAAACAGTGAAAGGCCCTAGTGATAAGAGCGAGCGTGAGCGCGCGTGCGTGTGTATGTGTGTTCTTGCTTTCATTTTGCCCCCCACCCCCACCCCACTCCCATCCCCGGCCCCCATCACACGCAGACACTTTATGTAACGTAGCAGATCTGGTGCCAGTATGATAGGAAGTAATATACATTCTTGGAAACTGGAAACTGTTTTTAAAAAAAAAGGTCGCTTGCATGGACGCACCCACGTGCACGCTCTAGCGCCGCGTGCGCGCGCGCGCGCGCACACACGCACACACACGCACACGCACGCACACACACTCTCTCTCTCTCTCACTCACTCTCTCTCTCTCTCTCTCTCTCTCTCTCTCTCTCTCTCTCTCTCTCTCTCTCTCTCTCTCTCTCTCTCTCTCTCTCTCTCTCTCAAATAATAAAACGGTAAAACAAAATGTCGAAGTCTCAGAAAGGAAAACATTCATCTTTCCTAATGTCACAATGAGTCCACCCTTCAGCCCTGATACCCTTGTCTTTCTGGGCGAGAGACTAGCGCCCTGCCCACAGAAGGAGAACAAACTCTGTTCAGGGAATGACCTCTGGCCACAAGGGGCCACCACGAGGGGACAAAAAAAAGGCTTGGAATTCCACATACCACTTAAACTGAACTTCTGTATCTTTTCTGCCCGTTTCATTAATTTCAGTCACTGACTGACTGACTGAATCAATGCTGCTAGTGATTTTAATTTTAATTTTGATTTTATTGTTTGATTTAGAGGATAATGGCATTGTCAGCCCCCATATTTGTGTCTTTGTGGATCTCACAGATCCAGCATTTTCACTTTTTGTACAGAAGAAAATCTATACAGATACCTCCAACCCCTACCACCTTTCTAATTCCTACACATGAAAAACCCACACTTCGTAACAAACAAAGCTGTCAACGCTCACAGTAGTTTACGAGGTCTAATTTTTCTGAAGCATCATTATGAATGCTCATACTTCCCCATGAGGATGCCAGGGGCCTGTCAGCATCTCCACCTTCTGGAGATTCTGTGCAAGAAATTCCCTCTTTTCTATCCCCCTCTTTGTTTCTGCTTTGTTCCTTTTCTTCCTGTCACCACCTCCTTCTTGTCTATTTTCTGCCTTCTTGGTTCATTCTCCTGCCTTTTTTTTCCCCCAGAAAGACCTAAAAGAGAACAATTCTCTCCCAGCTGAAAGTTTGCTGTGCCGGGCCTGACTTGTCAGGCGCTTAACGGCAGCGCAACGCATTTCCGCTCATATGACAGACAACAATAGTTGCTGTCTGAGCGTTGGACGGAGATGCAAACGAATAATCATACACGAAGAAATGGCCTTTGCTTTGTAGCAATTTACACCAGTCGTAACTTTGGCTGAAAATACCGTTTCCATCTGATATAATTTATTTGCTTTTAAGTAGGTAGACACGTAGACAGGAAAAAACACACAACAACAATGGGTGGCGCTGCTCTTGTAGCGACACACTATCCCCGGGGAGAGCAGCCCAAATTCCACGCAGAGAAATCTGGTGTGACTTAAAGTGGTACAAATACAATACAATACAATACAATGCAATACAAACGCGATACATGCAATACAATGCAATGCAATACCACACGATTCAATACAATACAACACAATACAATACGATGTAATATAATACAAAAATACAATGCAATGCAATACAATACAATGTAATACAATGTAACACAATGCAACACAATGCAATAAAATACAATGTAATACAATGCAATACAATGTAATACAACACAACGTAAGACAGTACAATACAATGCAAGACAATGAATACACTACAATACAAAACAATGCTAGTACAATAAAACGCAATGCAAGACAATGAAATACACTACACTTCACTACAAAACAATACAATACAATACAATACAATACAAAACAAAACAATAAAAATACAATACAATACAAAAGTGCTGACCACGAGTCTGAAGAAATCCACAACCTAGAAATTAGTGGGTAAAAAAACAAAACACACAAAAAACCCCTTAAAAAAACCCCAACAAGCAACAAAAACCCCGGGAAAAACCGACCGAGTTTGCATGCGATGTTTGTCAAATCAGTCACAACAACTTAGGATAATAGACCCCAAGACAGCTACAGGGGTAATGGTCTGCAGCATTGTGCCTCCATCAGCCCTGATGATTCAGGACAGGCATAGGCTTACCTCATACCTGCCAGTTAACCTTGATGACTTAGGACACTCTCACTACAACACACACACACACACACACACAGACACAGACAGACAGACAAAACACACACAGAAACACACAGACACACACACAGAGACACACACACAAACACACACATACAGACACACACACACGACACAGACACATACACACACATACACACACAGACGCACGCAGACACAGACACAGACACACACACACAGATACACAAACACACAAAACACACACACACACACACTGTGTCTCAGTAAGTACCCAGACATTCCTGACAACTTCCTGTCTGTTGCTATTTTACACACGCACGCACGCGCGCACGCACACAAACACACATCATCCTCGAAATAAAAGAATAAATAAAAATGAATAAATAAAACACACACTATCCTCAAGAATAAATAAAAATGAATAAACAACACACACAACACACACACAACACACACACACACACACACACACACACACACACACACACACACACACACACACACACATCATCCTCGAAATAAAAGAATAAATAAAAATGAATAAATAAAACACACACTATCCTCAAGAATAAATAAAAATGAATAAACAACACACACACACACAACACACACACACACACACACACACACACACACACACACACAAAACACACACACACACACACACACACACACACCACACACACACACACACACACACACACAACACATTATCCTCGAAATAAAAGGATAAATAAAAATGAATAAACAACACACACACCGGATGCTATCGAGGATCCCGTTTTTTTCTCTTCCACCCCCCTCCCTCACCCCCACCCCTTTCCGGTGTAGAGAATCTACTCGCTCCTACCCTTTCTTAATCTTTGCCCCGGATGGATCTGTAGCACCATAAAGTTTGTATCTTCGGGGTTTGAAACTTAACTTGTTGTCTGCGCCCCTGTTTTGAATTAATTTATCGCACTTCTAGTTTACAAGAACCAAACAGATTTTTATTTTGACAAAATCAAATGAATATTTGCTTATAAGGCTAGACAAGACGTGTAGCCCAAAGCATGCTTTTTTTTTTTTAAACAGTTGGAGTAAGGCAGGGCTGTCTACTCTCACCCACTCTTTTCAACATCTTCCTTGAGAGAATCATGGCTGATGCACTGGAACATCATGAAGGATCAGTCAGCACTGGTGGCAGAACGATCACAAACCTCCGCTTCGCAGATGACATTGATGGAATAGCAGGATCAGAAAAAGAGCTTGCCAGCCTAACAGAACACTTGAATAAGGCCTCCAAAACATACGGCATGGAAATCAGTGCAGAGAAGACCAAACTGATGACTAATAACACCAACGGCATTAGCACTGATATCAGGGTTAATGACCAGAAGCTGGAAACAGTTCAAAGCTTCAAGTACCTGGAGCCATTGTATCAGACCAGGGATCCAAGCCAGAAGTAGTATGCAGGACTGCACAGACAATAACAGCTTTGTCAAAACTAAACACCATCTGGAGAGATAAAAATATCTCACTTATCTCCAAGATCAGACTATGCGCTCCCTTGTCGTATCCATATTTCTGTATGCCTGTGAATCATGAACCCTGACTGCAGATTTGGAGAGAAGAGTACAGGCGGTGGAGATGAGATGCTTTCGGAGACTCCTTGGCATCTCCTACAAAGACCACATAAGCAACGAAAGCGTGCATAACAGAATCCAGCAAACCATTGGACCCTATGAGAACCTTCTAACGATCGTGAAAAAGCGTTAAACTTAAATGGTATGGGCATGTCACAAGATCCAAAGGACTTGCAAAGTCAGTTTTACAAGGCACTGTCCAAGGAGGAAGAAGAAGAGGCAGACCAAGGAAGAGCTGGGAGGATAACATCAGCGAATGGACAGGCCTAGAACTCAACAAAACCCTGAGAAAGGCAGAACAGAGAGAGGAATGGAGGGAACTGGTTGTTGAGTCTTTGAGGGTGCCCCCACGGTCGTCAGACTACGGGACAGATAGATAGATAGATAGATAGATAGATAGATAGATAGTGTTAAAAGTTGTTATTTGATGGTGTAAAGATTTTTCATGTGTAAATCTAAAGAGTTTAGGTAATACAGAAATCTTGTTTCTGTTATCAGGTAACAAAATTAAAAGATTAAAGAATAATGTTTTGGCGGCCATTTTGGAACGGTTTCCTTTACAATTTTTAAAAAAAATAATTAAGTGATTTGAGGATTTCTTGGTTTTATAACAATATACGTGATACCTTTTTAATTCGTGGCATAACTGTAAATATGAACCTTATCTTTTTTTTCTTCTTTTTTAAAAAGTAGTTTTAACTCCAATCCCACCAACTATTTATCGATTTTTTCGATCTCTTTAACTTGTTGGGGTAGCGTCAGTATGTCGCTGTTTATTGTTTTTGCTTGTTTGTTTGGTTGGCTGCAATTTTGTTTTAGATTGTTGTTTCCTTTTTAGCAGTTTAGATGGGGTTTTTCGTGTGTGTGTGTGTGTGTGTGTGTGTGTGTGTGTGTGTGTGGTGTGTGTGTGTGTGTGTGTGTGTGGTGGTGTGTGTGTGTGTGTGTGTGTCTGTGTCACGGTGACCATTTCTGGTCACCATGAAGTCACGGTGACTATTTGTGGTCACCATGACTAGTCATTTCATGAAGGCACGGTGACCATATACAGAAACTATGTACGCGCAAAAACATTCCGAAAAATACCAATGTATAGTCACCGTCACCATATGCAGAAGCAATGTAATGCAGAAATGTAAGTTAAAAAACGATGTACAGGCAGAAATGTACGAAAAAATGTACAGGCAGAAATGTACGAAAAAATGTACAGGCAGAAATGTACGTAAAAATGAACACGCAGAAATGTAAAAAACATGTACGTGCAGAAAATGTACACGCAGAAATGTACGAAAAAATGTACAGGCAGAAAGAAACAATGTAAATGCAGACATGTAAAAAAGAAACAATTCTGCATGTATGTAAATAAACAATGTACATACAGAAAAGTAAAAAAGAAACAATGTACAAATAGAAATGTAAGAAAATAAAGAAATGTACATACAGAAATGTCTGAAAATAAAGAAATGTACATACAGAAATGTCTGAAAAGAAATAATGTAATGCATGTATGTCAAGAAACAATGTACATGCAGACATGTATTAACAGAAATAATGTAATGCATATACGAAAAAACCCAACCCACCATAATGTACCTGCGAACATATACCCCCCAAAAAAACACCCCAAAAACCCCCAAACAACCAACAACAACAACACAAAACAACAACAATGTACGTGCCGAAATGTACTGAAAGAAACACTGTCCACATAGAAACAATATTGGTGAAGAAGCAAAATGCAGAAACAGTCAGTGACAGAACACACGACTAGGTCTTCTGAGGGAAAGGCTGCTGCTTCTTCACCTGACCTTAGATGGTATCTGGTGGAGATGAGTGTCTTCTTTTGGCAGCGGAATGCTTTGTTCTCTTGTCTTTGATCAACTGTGTGTGTGTGTGCACGCACGCACGCAGACACACACATACACACACACACGCGCGCGCGTGCGCAAGCATGCACACACACACACACACGCATGCATGCACACACATACACATACGCGCGTGCGAGCGCGCGCGCACACACACACACATACACAAACGCGCGAGCGCGCACACACCACAACACACACACACTCGCCACCACCACCACCACCAGTAACTGCTACTGTTACTTTTACTCTACCACCACCACCACCAACCACCACCACCTCTACTACTACTGCTTATCCTACTCCTACTACTGCTACTACTACTCCAAAAGATACTATAATGACAATCCTTAAATACAGCAACATACCACGACTATAATAGTCAAGAAAAGACAGAACCCCCCCCCTCAAATATAACAAAGACCCATTACTTTCTTCAAAACCCACCGTCTTTAAGATCCCCCGACCCCTCCTTGGAGGAAGAAGTCATAAGCTTCTTTTATCCTTTCTGGCACTCTCCCAAAAGACAGGGCTGATGCAGATGACAGAGAAGATTGAAACACACACAAACACACACACACACACTCACACACATACACACACCACACACACATACACACACGCACACAGACACCACACACACACACACCACACACACACACCCACACACACATACACACCCACCCCCACACACATACACACACACACAGACAACACCCACCCACA
>CM054138.1:4539880-4542380 GCA_028751875.1 Rapana venosa | reverse complement strand
GGGGGGGGGGGGCTGGGGGAGTGTGGGTGCGTGGGTGGTGCTGTGTGTGTGTTGTGTGTGTGATTGTGTGTGAATGTGTGTTGTGGAGGAGAGAGAGCGAGAGAGTGAGAGTGGGGGGGGGAGGACAGATGACAGACAGACAGGACAGGCAGACAGACTAGAGAAACCAAATCAACACAGAGCGGAGAAGAGAGAGGAGAGAGAGAGAGAGAGAGAGAGAGAGAGAGAGAGAGAGAGAGGGAGAGAGATTGAGAGAGAGAGGGAGATTGAGAGAGAGAGACAGAACGGAGACAGACAGACAGGCAGACAGACATAGAGAAACACACAAACACAGAGCGAGCGAAGCGAAGCGAGCGAGCGAGCGAGAGAGAGAGAGAGAGAGAGAGAGAGAGAGAGAGAGAGAGAGAGAGAGAGAGAGAGAGAGAGAGAGAGAGAGACAGACAGACAGACAGACAGTCAGAGGACAGACAGACAGAGAGACAGAGAGAGATATCTATTTATTTATTTTTTATTTCGAGGACATTGGAATAAGTACTTATATGCTTTTTCTTTTTCATCAAGTCCCCGTGTGTATGCAGTTTTGTAAATATTGTCAACCATTCCCACCGGCACACAATGGTCTACGCTTCCGAAAAGCGGAACGGGTTTTAACGAGTGCGCAAGATGTTCTGCGTGCGTTCGCACACGGGACCTCGGTTTATAGTCTCATCCGAAGAACTTAGGGAAGGTTGGGGGAGGGGGGGGGGGGGGGGGGGGGGTGTGGTGGAGTCGGCACTGATGTTTAACTCCAGGGGAAAAATCCTCTTGAACGGGAATCGAATTCGGGTCAGCAGATCACGAATACATCAAGCTAACCACCAGGCCTATCCCGTTCCCCCAGAAAAAAACAACCCAGTCATACAGACAGACAGACAGCCAGTTAGAGACAAACAGACAGACAAACAAACAAACAGACAGACAGATAGAAGACGGGGGCGGGGGGGGGCGAGGGGCGGGTGGTGGTGGGGGGGAGGTCAAGAAGAAGCGTTTTGTTGACAAAGAAAACCCCCAGAAGTTGTAGAAAGGTGGCAGGCAAGAAGGCAGGCAGGCAGACACTATACTACACAACACAGCGGGTGCTTAAGAGAGGGCAGAAGGACAGACGTCTGTCTGTCTGTCTGTCTGTCTATTGAAGGACCACTGTTTACACTGCCCGATAGATAGATAAGATTCACACCATGGAACGGAGCTGGGATAATGTTGTTTCTAGGTCTAAAATTCTTTTTCTTTAGATTTTTTAAAAAGCTTATTATCAAAACAGGTGGATTGATGAGTCTAGTGGTCAGAACATCACACACAGAACTGAGATGATATAATTATAACGATGTTTCCATGTCTAAAACCATTAAAAGAAAATGCTTTGTTAAAATATGTGTATTGATAGCGTAGTGGTTAGAGTGGCATACTCACTATCTGATGGTTACTACAGACAGACAGACAGACAGACAGACAGACAGACAGACACACACACACACACACACACACACACACACACACAACACACACACACACACACAACACACACACACACAATCACAGACACACATACAGAGAACTCGAACTCGAATATTTTAATGAGGGTAAATGGATAAGCCAGAGGCTTCTTTACACCAGGCCCTCATGGGGGGAAAATTGAAACAAACATGAATAAAACCATTTGATCAACAAACAGGATAATGTCAAGAGAGAGAGAGAGAGAGAGGAGAGAGAGAGAGAGAGAGACAGAGAGAGACAGAGAGAGAGACAGAGAGACAGAGAGAGACAGACAGAGACAGAGACAGACAGACAGACACACACACACACACCACAGACAGACAGACAGAGACAAACATACACCACACACACACACACATGCGCGCGCGCGTGCGGGCGCTCAATATTGACCACAGAAGTACTGTTGCCAAGATCTCTCTCCAGTACCCTACCTCTCGCAAACAATACTAATAGAATGTGTCCATGATCATACAATGACTTGCCATCATTCTATCTCTGGTTCCAAGAAGGTCAGACAGACAGAGATAGAAGAAAAGATGGAGGTGGAAGAGGAGGAGGTGGAAGAGGAGGAGGAGGTGGAAGAGGAGGAGGAGGAGGTAGAAGAGGAGGAGGAGGAGGTGGAAAGAGGAGGAGGAGGTGGAAGAGAGGAGGAGGAGGGAGGAAGAAGAGGAGGAGGAAGAGAGGGAGGTGAAGGAGGAGGAGGAAGATAGAGGAGGAGAAGTGGAGGAGAGGAGTAGGAGGAAGAGAGAGGAGGTGAGGAGGAGAAGAAGGAGAGGAGAAGGAGGAGGAAAGGAGAGAGGTGAGGAAGAGGAGTAGGAGAAGGAGAAGGAGATGAGGAGGAGGAAGAAGGGAAGGAGGTGGAGGAGGAGAAGAAGAAGGAGGAGGAAAGAGGAGGAAAAGAGGATGGAGGAGGAAGAGGAGAGGGGGAGGGGAAGATGAGGTGGAGGAGAAGGAAGAGAAGGAGAAG
>CM054138.1:4529880-4537380 GCA_028751875.1 Rapana venosa | reverse complement strand
ACAGCAAGAGAGAGGAGAAGAGAGAGAGAGAGAGAGAGAGAGAGAGAGACGAGAGAAGAGAGAGAGAGAGAGAGAGAGAGAGAGAGAGAGAGAGAGAGAGAGATTTTATTTATTTTAATTTCTTGTTATATTCTTTTTTTTATCAAAGATAATGGAATAAGCACCTGTGTGCTTTTTTACATCTTGTCCCTGTGTGTATGCGGTATTGTAAATTTTGCCATCCGTTCCCACCGGCACACAATGGCCTACTCTTACGAAAAGTGGAACAGGATTTAACGTGTGCGCAAGATTTCTGCGTGCGTTTGCACATGGGACCTCGGTTTTTAGTCTCATCCGAAGGACTTTTGGGGAGAGTGGAATCTGCACTGATGTTAATTCCAGGGGAAAATATCACCTTGAACGGGAATCGAACCTGGGTCGTCAGATTGCCAGCACAATGTTCTAACCACTACACTATCCTGTCCCCCAGAGAGGAGAGCGAGAAGGGAGGAGAGAGAGAGAGAGAGAGAGAGAGAGGAGAGAGAGAGGAGAGATGAGAGAGAGAGAGAGAGAGAGACAGACAGACAGACAGACACACATACACACACGAGACAAACAGACACACAAACAGACAGACAGACACACAGACAGACAAACAGACAGACAGAAAAGATACGATAATATCAAACCCACAACTTTGCTGCAACTGGAGAAATATGATGGTTCCACAACACACTCCCTCACTTCCCGGCATAGCATTGGAGTTTTACTGCCGGAGTCAGTCACAAACAGACAAACACAGAAAGAGAGATAGGGGAAGGAAAACTGATGCCTGGCTATCAGAGAAGGCTTGTTATTCTTTCTTCTCTCTCTCTCTCTGTCTCTCTCTCTGTGTCTGTCTGTCTCTGTCTCTCTGTCTGTCTGTCTGTCTCTCTGTCTCTCTCTGTCTGTCTGTCTCTCTCTCTCTCTCTCCCTCCCTCCCTCTTCCTCCTTCCCTTTTTCCTCTCTCTCCCTCCCTCCCTCTCCCTCCTTCCTTTCCCCCCCCTCTCTCTCTCTCCCTCCCTCCCTCTCCCCCCTTCCCTTTTCCTCTCTCTCCCTCCCTCCCTCCCTCCTTCCTTTCCCCCCTCTCTCTCTCTCTCCCTCCTCTCCCTCCTTCCTTTCCCTCTCTCTCCCTCCTCTCCCTCCTTCCCTTTTCCTCTCTCCCTCCTCTCCCTCCTTCTCTTTCCCCCTCTCTCTCTCTCTGGCAGGTGGGAGTGAAAGCAAGCGTGAGGTATGAAGGAAGAGAAGAAGCTGACGTCACACACCCTGCCCTGGGGAAGGCAGGGTCAGGGGGTCATGGGGGCCAGAGGTCACAGCTGACAGCAGACACCAAGGTCAACGTCCCTATGGCCAGCTTCCCCCTGGTGCTGCCTGAGGCCTGTCAGGGGGGCAGCTACTTCATTGAGAAAAAGCTGCCTTAAAATTACCGTCCGTTGTGATGTCACTGTGTACACCTTTTTTAAAATAAATATTGTGCAGAGATTCGTTTAGAACAACTTTACGTTTTATTGTTTCTAAAGTAAGGTGATTCATTATTTACCTATCCCTTCAGTCCTTCATTCTCTCCTGTGGGGATGCTAGGGTCCTATCAATAGCAATAGAATCTCTTGAAAATGTTGTGCCAGGAATTCCCTCTCTTCTATTCCTCTCTTTGTGTCTGCCTTGTTCCTTTTCTTCCTGTTGCCTTTCCTTGTCTATTTGCTGCCTTTTGGTCCATTCTTTTGCCTTTTTTCCACAAGAAAGACGTGAAATAACAGTTCTCTCCCACGCAAAAGTCAGGTACATTAGGCTTGATTTGTCAGATGCTTAACGGCAACGCACCACCTTTTCGCTCATATGACAGACAACAGTGGTTGTTGTCTGAGCTTCAATAACGACAAAGACGAAGAATTCATTCACTCATTCATTCGAAAAGATGTCGTAAGAGTATCTGATAAAATCTGTATGTAATGGATGACTATGCATGATAAAGACCTCTGGCAGCAATCATTTTTGGAGCAAGAGAGTAGTGTATGGGCTGGTGTGTCACAAGTGATGACCACAGCCTCTGATTACATAACTTCATTCCCTCAAACTTTGAAACATGTTTTCAGGAGTCCCTCCACTTTTGTTTGTGTTTTGTGTTTAGTGTTTTCACATCAGATTCTCGATACAGTAGAAATTATCATGACCATTGACAGGAAGAATCAATGCCCTTGAGAGAGAAATAAGCAGTCCTGAGAAGTCAAGGTTTGCCCTTTTCTTTAAAAACAACAACAAAAAAGGTCCTACTCTTAAGTATGATTCTTTTGCAGTTTGGTTTGCTTGTTTGTCTTTTGCTTTGTTCGTTTGATCCATGTGTACATCTTGGTTTGCTTCTTTGTTTTTCGCTTTGTCAGCTTGTTTTATTTTGTTTCTTTTCTTTTTGTCTGATGACGTTGCTAATTTAAGATATGTCAAACCAAACTGTGGCAGCAACAAAACAGAGAAGAAAAAAATAATAAAAAATACTGAAAGAAACGAATAAACAACTCACTGCTCTTCCCAAGTCTCTGATTAAATTCTCACGTCGACCATGTTTTAACGGTAGTGTCCATTCAATCTGAATTAAATATGAAGAACAAACATTGATTTTAAAAAATGGCAGTCACTTTCCAGACAGAGATATTAAAAGACACGGAGCGTCTGGACCTGTTTCTTCATATCTTTTACTCACCAATTATTCCTCTCTTTTCTCTCTCTCTCTCTCTCTTCTCTCCTCTCTCTCTTCTCTCTCTCTCTCTCTCTCTCTCTCTCTCTCTCTCTCTCTGTCTGTATGTCTGTCTGTCTGTTCTGTCAATGTCTCTTTTCTCTCTCTGTCTTGTCAATGTCTCTCTCTCTCTCTCTCACACCAAAAACACACTCAAAAATACACTGAAAGTGCAGCTTCTTTGTATGAACACTAAACCTAGTTTGATGTTTAAAGTTGGATTATTTCTTACTAAATGTTTAGATATCAGAAGTAAGGATGTTCACCTTACATGAAAGTATATGATTAACTGTTGTTCCTATGGGCCATATGGCCTGCAAAAACTGAATTAAAATTATTGTTATTGTTATTGTTATTGTAAATACACACAGACACACACATCACACACACACACACACACACGCGCGCGCGCGCTCGCATGCACAAACACACACTCACACACACACACACACACACACACACACACACACACACACACACACACACACACACACACACACACACACATACACACACACACGAGAGAGAGATAGACAGAGACGAAACAGAGCGATATTGCAAGAACCAAACAACCGACCAACCATTACACGAACCATTTACATTACACACAGACAAAAAACAAACAAACCTGGAGGGACAGCCCCAAAACAAAGCAGACTTATCTCCCTGACAGATGAGTCAACAGAGAAAGAGAACGTACAGGGAAAATGAATGTGCTGGGAAAACCCTTTTTTAAATGATGCAGAAGCAGACAGGCGAGAAGGGGGAAAATTTAAAAAAAAAAAAAAAAAGAAATTAAAAAAGGTTTTAAAAAAAAAAAAAAGGAAAAAAAAAGGGGGTTTTTTTAAAAATTTTTCCCCCCCCCCCCCCTTTTTTTTTTTTTTAAATTTTTTTTTTTTTTGAGGGTTGGGGAAGCCCCCCCCGGTAAACCCCCCCCTTTTAAAAAATAAAAATTTAAAGGAAAGTGAGGGAGAAAAAAAAAGGGAGGGTTTAAATTTGGGAATTTTTAAAAAGGAAAAAAAAGGGGGTTTTTAAAAAAATAAAAAATTAAAATTTGTTCTAAGGGGCCTAGGGAAAAACTGTAATAAATTTTAAAATTGGAATTTTAAAAAAAAAAAAAAAAAAAACAAAACAAAATACAACCGCGGCGCGCCAAGCATGAAAAACACAAAACCAAAAACAACAAAACCACAACAAAAAAAAGAACACAACAAAAAAACATAAAACCCAGAGGGGGGATAAGAAGGGGTGAAAAAACAAGCAAAACCAAAAACCCCCGACCACCATTACACGACCTTTACATTAACACGACAAAACAACACCTGGAGGCGCCAAACAGAACTTATCTCCTACAGAGGTCAAAAAGGGAAAGGAACGTACAGAAAGGAAAGTTTAGCTGGAAAAACCGTTTAATTGATGAAAGACAGAAAAGAAAGAGGAGGAGCAAAAGAGAAAAGGGGGGGTGGGGGAAGGGTAGGGGGTAAAAGGGAAAGGGAGGGAGAGAGAAGAGGAAAAAGGAAAAGAAGGGAAAAAAGAAAAGGGAGAGCAGAGGAAAGAGGAGAGGGGAAAAAAAGGGGGAAAGGAAGGAAGAGAAGAGAGGAAAAGGAAAAACACGAGGAAGAGAGGAGAGGGAGAGAATGGGAGTAGGGGGGAGAGGGGAAAGAGGATGGAGGAAAGAAAGAAGAGAGGGAGGGGAAAGCAAAGAAAAGGGGGAGAAAGAGGGGAAGAGAGAAAAGAAAAGGGAGAGGGAAAGGAACGAGAAAGGGAGAGAAAAAGGGAGGAAGAAGAAATGAGGAGAGGAGAGAGAGGGAGAGAGGGGAAAAGGGGAGGGGGAAAGGGGAGAGAGGAGGTGAGAGGAGAAGAGAAAAAGAGAGGTTTGGGGGAAAGGGGGGGAAAAGGGGGGGTGAGAAGGGGGGAGAGGGAGGGAGAGGGGGGGGGGAGAGAGGGGGGGGGGAGAGGGGGGAGAGAGGGAGGAGGGGGGGGGAAGGGGGGAGAGGAATAAAAGGAGGGGGAGAGAGAGGGAGAGGGAAGAGAGGGAAGAGAGAAAAGGGGGGGAGAGGGGGATGGAAAAGGGAGGGGAAAGGGGGGAAAGGGGGTGAGACGGGGGTGGGGGAAGGAAAAAGGGAGAGAGTGCGGAAAGAAGAAGGAAGCCAAGCAAGAAGCACTCCCAACCCCCTCACGTCCAAAACCCGTGTCCTTGATGTCTCCTTGATGGGGGCTTGGGGAAGGAAGTGCTTTCACTTTGCATTTTCTGCAAGTGTGGTAAAGATAAGTTGGTTAGTTTTTGTTTTTTCTTGAGGGAAAGGTAGGTAGATCTCGGTGAAGATCAATCTTGCAGAGGTTGTGCCCTTAATGGAACACACAGAACTGCATAATCCAGGTGGGCATAATCCAGGGTGGGCATAATCAAGGTGGGCATAATCCAGGTGGGCATAATCAAGGTGGGCATAATCCAGGTGGGCATAATCAAGGTGGGCATAATCAAGGTGGGCATAATAATCAAGGTGGGCATAATCAAGGTGGGCATAATCAAGGTGGGCATAATCAAGGTGGATCGGTGGTCGAGAGGTGACGCACCTGCTTTGAAAGCGAAAAGTCCGGGATTGAAGTGTGTGGTGGTTCGAACCCCGTTTGGGCCCGAAACATTATTTTCCCTTATCCACCAGACCGTGAGTGGTGGTCTGGCCGGGTGCTAGTCTTTCGGAGGAGACGATAAACCGAGGTCCTGTGTGTAACACGCATTCAGTGCTCGTAAAAGAACCCACGTTAACAAGAGAGTTGTCCCCGGCAAAATTCTGTAGAAACAAATAGTCCACTCTGATAGGGTAAAAAAAAAAAAAGGAGCTGGTCTTGCGGCGACGCGCTCTGCCCGGGTGAGAGCAACCCGAATTTCAGGCAGAGAAATCTGCCGTGACTTAAATGTAGAAGACAATACCATACAAAAGGTGGACAGAACTGGTTAACAAAGATGGACAAGCTCAAACTTGTAACCAAAGAAACAAAGGTCTCAAGAAAAAGTGAAAAATATAAAAGTTGGATAAGATTCGACCACTGCTTTGGATAACACATGACTCAGCTAACGTGGACAGGAGAGCAGGAATGGCAGGAGAATGTGTCTGGGCTAACATTAACCTGGGTAGCTTAAAGCCCAAGAAATAGTTGGAGGTAGAATGCATAGAAGATAAGAAACGAGGTGATCAGAGACATGGTAGGAGCCACACCCGTTCTACACCATTTTGAACAACAAGGAACCAAGTGGTTCGGGCACCTCACACGGATGCCGCCAAACCAGCCAGCCTTGCGTGCTTATAACTTGAGGTACTCTGGCACGAGGGCCAGAGGAAGACCCAGGCGATGCTGGAGTGATTCCGTGGCAGAAACACTGAAAGTCCATGGATTGTCCCTCCTCCAAGCTACCCGCCTTGCAGCAGAGAGACAGTTATATATCTCCCCGCGACGCCACAGAGTACAAGCGGAAGGAAAAAGTAAAGTACAGTAAGGGTAGAATGCAAATACAGTTTGGAAGGAGAAAACGTGGAGAAACAAATTCAGATTTAAACGGGGATCGAACCTGAACATCTCACTAACTGCTAATCCGCTAGCATAAGCGTTACGCTTAGATCACCAACCACTAAGGGAGAGAGAGAGAGAAAAATGGCAGTAGAATGAAAAGAAAAAATATAAAGCGATGCGCCAAACAGTTTTCCCCAAAAAATCAATTTCCACTTACTTTTACACAGTAGAAGGTCTCAATCCATTTAAGGACAATTAAACAAAAACACCACTTAACGACACCATAGACGTATAGCATGGGACATAAAAGACACGTACCAGTCAGTGTGTGTGTGTGTGTGTGTGTGTAGTGTCAACAGAGAAAATAGTGCAGCTTTCAAAGACCTCTCTCTCTCTATCTTCTACTCTATCTGCCTGCCTCCCTGCTTCCCTGCATCCCTGCCTGCCTGCACCTCAGGGTGTGTCAATGCTGGTTTCACAGATGATGCTGTATACACTGTGCAAGACAGACAGACACTGGGATCTCCAGGAGATGATGCCATCCATACTGTGGGAGATCTTCCGATCTCCATTCTGACAGTCTTGTGATACCAGGCTTTGCAGAGGGGAAGTGGAATGAGAAGTGGTGATGGTGGTAGCGGTGGTGGTGGTAGTGGTGGTGGTGGTAGTGGTGGTGGTGGGTGGGGGTGGGGGTTTTTGCTTGTGGTAGAAAAATGTTGCATACTTACCAAATAATGATTAGTAGCCGCGAGTGGAAACTATACTCTCTCTCGTCTCTTCTCTTCTCTTTCTCTCTCTCTCTCTCTCCTCTCTCTATCTCTCTCTCTCTCTCTCTCTCTCTCTCTCTCTCTCTCTCTCTCTCTCTCTTTTTCTCTCTGTTTTCTGTCTCTGTCTGTCTGTCTGTTTGTCTTTCTTTCTTCTCTTTCTCTCTGTATTCTTTCTCTCTCTCTCTCATTATTTTCTTCGTTCAATACGTGTATTGTGCCCAGTCCCCTTTCCATTGTTCCTTGTGAATGGGCTTAAAAGCTTATTACAATACACTATTCTCTGTCTGTCTCTCTGTCTCCGCCTGTCTGTTTTTCTCTCTGTCTGTCTGCCTGCCTGTCTCTCTGTCTGTCAGTTTTTCTCTCTATCTGTATCTCTCTCTCTCTCTCAGTATCATGATGTATCCCTAAGGATGGGGACTGGATGTTAAAAATCACATTGGTGCTTATTCATTATCCTCGAAATAGAAGGATTTG
>CM054138.1:4519880-4527380 GCA_028751875.1 Rapana venosa | reverse complement strand
TTTAATTTGATTTCGTTTTTATTTTATTCTATTTTGCATGAGTAAACTGAATGTCTTAATACACGCAGACACTAAAATGTATATTAACACAAGATTTATATATATATAGAGAGAAATAACTATCATCTCATTTTATGGCACACAGGAAACAGTGGTGGACCAAACAAGAGTCAGCCTGTAGAAGACAGGATGTTTGGAACAACAGGTCTGTTTGTCAGGGTTGAAATGTTATCAGTTCCTGCCATGTCCTCTGCACTTAACCGTTATCGCTTCAACGCAAAGTTCTGGGTTTCTTTTTCTTTTCTTGATGTTGGGTTTTTTCATATTAGAGCAAATTGTCGATTATGTTTTAAGGCGGTTCACACAGAGAGACAGAGAGAGAGACAGAGAGAGAGAGAGACAGACAGAGAGAGAGAGAGACAGACAGACAGACATATAGACAGAGACAGAGAGAGATAGAGAAAGACAGAGAGAGTGAGAGACAGAGACAGACAGACAGAGAGAGACAGACAGAGAGAGACAGAGAGAGACAGAGAGACAGAGAGAGACAGAGAGAAACAGAAAGAGCGAGAGAGAGGACAGAGAGAGAGAGAGAGAGAGAGAGAGAGAGAGATGTGTGTGTGTATGTGTGCGCGCGTGTGTGTGTGTTATTTTGTACATGTTTTCTACATACTTCTGTGCGTGTGTGTGTGCATGCATGTTTGTGTGTGTGGTGCGCGCGCGCGCATGCGCGCGCGGGCCCGCGTACGTGTACCAGTGCGTAAAGATGAAGACTTTTACTTTAAAAATAAATGAATAACTACCCCCCCCCCCCCCCCCCCCCCCCCACCCACTACCCACTATCCCCTACCCCTAAAAGATAACGCAGTAAAGAAGGCTACTTCCAGCAAGTGTCTTCGGTTCCAAAAGATATTGGACACTCGATCTGCAGAGAGCAAATTAAACAAGGTATAAACACGTAATATCGGCAGGATAAGTTTTCTGTCGTTTCATCTCACAAGGACCATTTTGTCTGTTCACCAAACACACCACCAGTCATGCTGTAGAAGTCAGTCAAATTGACACAACAGATCTGTTGTCATGGTTTAAAAGGTTATCAGCTCTCTCTCTGTCTCTATCCCTGTCTCTCTCTCTCTCTCTGTCTCTCTCTGTCTCTCTGTCTCTGTCTCTCTATATTTCCTTTGCATTTAACCGTCAATTTTGCAGCACATTGCTATGGTTTTTTCCCTCCCTGTGGTTTCTCTGCTATTATCAGAGTTTTGTGGTATTCATCATATAAGACAGTTTTGAAGTATGTGTGTGAGTGTGTGTGTGTGAGTGGTGTGTGTGTGTGTGTGTGTGTGTGTGTGTTGTGTGTGTGTGTGTGTGTGTGCGCGCGTGCGTGCGTGCACTGTAACAGTATGCGAAAAGATATTTCTTAATAATACGACATAACCCATTACTATGTAGTAAAACAAACACTCTGACGAGTTTCTCTGTTGCAAGAGACACCAGACACTTGATGTGCAGACAGCACACTAAACAAGGCATTAAACTGTAGTGGCGACAGGATAACTCTTCTTTCTTTTTTGTTTTATCACAGAGGGAACATTAACTTTGACTATGGACACAGTGTCACACTGTATAAAACTCTCAGTCTGGTTTGCATAACAGATCTGTTGTCATGGTTTACAAGGTTATCACCTCTCTCCATTTTCTCGGCATTTAACCATCAGTGTTGCAGCACACTGGTCTGGGTTTTTGCCCCCTGTGCTTTATCTGCTATTATCAGAGTTTTCTGGGGTTCACTTAAGGCAGTTTTGAAGGATGTGTGTGTGTGTATGTGTGTGTGTGTGTGTGTGTGTGTGTGTGTGTGCGCGCGCGGGCGCGCATGTGTATCTCTCTCTCTCTCTCTCTCTCTCTTTTCTATACTATCTATCTATCTATCTATCTATCTATCTATCTATCATCTATCTATCTATCTATCTATCTATCTATCTATCTATCTATCTTATCTAAGAGCTTCGATTTTGTTTGTATTTTACAAGATTCAGTGCTATAAAATATTCCATACATTATTATTATTATCATTATTATTATTATTTATCTATCTATCTATCTATCTATCTATCTATCTATCTATCAATTTTATCTATCTATCTACTATCTATCTATCTATCTATCTATCTATCTATTCTATCTCTGCCTTTTTGTTTGTCTCTGTCTCTGTTTCTCTCTGCGTATGTATGTATGTATGTATGTATGTATGTATGTATGTATGTATGTATGTATGTATGTATGTATGTATATAATGTGTGTGTGTAAATGTGTGTGTGCGTGGGTATGCGCACGCAAGTGCACGCGTGTGCTCTGGCTCGTACGAACACCTGCCACAATATGTGTGAGTTAAGAAAAAAAATCATTTTCTTATCCTAACAAGTAGCCCTTTACAATTTAGTCAAACACAAATTCTGACAAGTGGTTCTGTTTCCAGAGACATCCGACATTTGATCCAGAGAGAGCACATTGAATAGGGCATGAACATTTCATATTTTACAGGAGAACTTTTCTTGTTGTCACACAGGGAACATTTTGTCCAGGAACCTAAGTCATACTGTATGTATAGAACTCAGTTTGGTTTACACAACATATCTGTTGTCATGGTTTAAAAGGTTATCACTTCTCCTCCATTTTCTCTGCACTTAACCCTCAGTTTTACAGCGCACTGGTCTGTTTTTTCTTGGTGAGGTTTTCTGTTATCAGAGTTTTGTGGTGTTCACCTGAGGCAGTTTTGAGATAAGTGTGTGTGTGTGTGTGTGTGTGTGTGCGTGGTGTGTGTGCGCGCGTGAGTGTATGTGTGTGTGTGTGTAAGCGCGCACGCGTGGATATGTGCACGTGTGTGTGTGCGTGTTTGTGTGTGTGCATATGCGCGCGTGTGTGTGTGCATGAATGAGCACCTGCATGTACACGTGCCTGCCCCAGTATAATTATGTGAGTTTGGAAGAAAAACATATTTTTTAAATTTAAAAAGTAACCATTTACGATTTAGTAAACCATCAATTCTGACAAGTGTCCCTGTTGCAAGAGATATCTATACACTTTATGTGCAGAGGGCAAATTTAACAAGGCATCAAATTGTAGTATTGACACCATACCTTTTCCTGTTATCACACAGCTAGGCAACATTTTGTTCACAGAACCTAAGTCATACCGGATATATAGAACTCTCAGTCTGGTTTGCACACCAGATGTGGTATCATGGATTTAAAGGTTATCACCTCTCCTCCATTTTCTCTGCACTTACCTGTCAATTTTACAGCACATTTCTGTTTTTTTCGGGTGGTTTTCTCTGTTATCAGAGTCTTGTGGTGTTTATCTAAGGTAGTTTTGAAAAGAGAGAGAGAGAGAGAGAGAAGAGGGAGAGAGAGAGAGAGTAACCAGGCGGACCAGTGTGTGTGTGTGTGTGTGTGTGTGTGTGTGTGCGCGCGCGCGCGCGCATGTGTGTGTATGCCTGTGTCAAAGTGCGTGTATGTATGTGCATTAATTTTGTGTGTCTTTATGTCTGAGTGTGTCTGTATCTGTTCATGCAAGTGCGTGCATGAACAAAAAAGTAGATTATGCAATGGAGAGTCTGTTACTAGACACCCCCACCCTTGCTAGCAGAACTGAACAGTGAGACACAGAAGCAGACAAAAGGGAATAAGCCCAACACGAGATACACAACCCTGACAGCCACAGAAAGCCAGAAACAAAGAATATTTTTCCCCTGGAACTTTCTTTCCTAGGAAGGGTAAAAGAAACAAAATGCTTGTCTCCCTATGATAGTGGCTCTTTTCTACACAAATTTAGCCATAGACAGTACAGCTCTCGTCTCCTGCTACTCCTGGGTTCTTTTATGCGCGCTGAATGTGTGTTGCACATGGGACCTCGGGTTTATTGTCTCGTCCGGGAGATTAGCCCCCAGACTACCACTGAAAGTTCTGTAGATAGGGGGAAAGTTCAGGCACCAACTGGGGGATGGCACACCGGCACTTCTGGCTTTCTGGGCTGGTGCCCTATCTCTAGACAACAGACCCACCAAACAGACAAACTGGCATTGCTCTAGAAATGATGTCTTGGCATTATTAATGAGACTTGTTTCAAATCGGTTGACTTGTTAGAACAGTAGCTTTTTTTATTTTTAAAGCTGCTAAATAACACATTCCGTTTTGTTTGATAGTGGAGTACACTGATAAGCTTTTAACTTGTTGCTGCTTCAAAAATAGATTTGTGTACAATGTGCTTCTTTCTGAATATAAAATAAAAATAAATAAATGACTAACTAACTAACTAACAACTAACTAACTAACTAGTGGAAACAGATGACAAAATTTACAAAATCGCATATACACAGGGACTGGATGTAAAAAAGCACATAAGTGCTTATTCCATTATCCTCGATATAAAAGAATAAATAAATAAATAAATAAATAAATAAATAAACATTGCGCTGGCAATCTGACGACCCGGGCTGGATTCCCGTTCAAGGGGATATTTTCCCCTGGAGTTAACATCGGTGTAGACTCCACTCTCCCCAAAAGTCCTTCGGATAAAGCTATAAACCGAGGCCCCGTGTGCGAACGCACGCAGAACATCTTGCACACACGTTAAATCCTGTTCCACTTTTCGTAAGAGTAGGCCATTGTGTGCCGGTAGGAACAGATGACATAATTTACAAAAGCACATACAAACAGGGACTGGATGTAAAAAACACATAAGTGCTTATTCCATTATCCTCGATATAAAAGAATAAAAAAATCAACTGACTAACTAACTAACCAACCAACTAACTAACTAACTAACTACCTACCTACCTAACCAACCAACCAACTAACCAACTAACTAAACAACTAACCAACTAACCAACCAACCAACTAACTAACTAACTACCTACCTACCTAACCAACCAACTAACCAATAACTAGCTATAACTAACTAACCAACCAACTAGCCAACCAACCAACTAACCAACCAACCAACCAACCAACCAACCAACCGTTTGTTTAAACCAACAGACAAACGACTGGTAGGCACAGACTTAGACTTTGCCACAGACAAAGAAAGAGACAAAGAGAGAGAGAGAGAGGGCATGCCGACAGGCTGAAGTATGCATGACTGGGAAGACTAGATCCTCTAGTCGACACTCGCACTCATTAACAGCGTCCCCAATTAATACCTCGCTAAATTATGTACGATAAGCGCCAGCTACATACATACAGAGGAGAGAGAGAGAGAGAGAGAGAGAGAGAGAGAGAGAGAGATGAGAGAGAGAGAGAGAGGAGACAGAGAGAGAGACAGAGACAGAGAGACACAGAGAGAGAGACAGAGAGAGCGAGAGAGAGAGAGAGAGAGAGAGAGAGAGAGAGAGAGAGAGAGAGAGAGAGAGAACTGGAACTGGAACTCGAACGATTTATTTACAAAAAGGCCATTGGCCCATACATGAAAGGGGGGGGGGGATGCCGAACTGCTTAGTATTTTAGTGATAAAAATAAGGAAGCACAACAAAAACCAAAATGTCTGAGAGATTCGGATTCGGATTATTTATTAATGTTTAGGCCACCGCCCTTCATGAAGGGGTTGGTGAAAAGAAAAGAAGTACAATAACACTCGATAAAAGAACATAACAAAAAAAAAACAATGCATCAGTCACAATTAACAACATGTTGAACAGCAATCATCTATGACGTTGCAGTATCTCGAAGCTTAAATGCTTTATGCAGAAAAAGAGAAAAATTCCAAACATCAGTATGCCTTGTAGATGCCATCAGCAAACTTAGCTTGAACATACATGGTTGTTGATAATATTTCACTGGGATAAACCGCTGTCTAAGTCTATTTAAGGCAGGGCAATGTCTGAGAGAGAGAGAGAGAGAGAGAGAGAGAGAGAGAGAGAGAGAGAGAGACAGAGACAGAGACAGAGAGGCATGAGAGAGACAGACCCAAAGAGAGACAGAGAGAGAGTAAAAGAGAGGAGACAGGAGGCAGAGAAGAGGAGAGCGAGAGACACGAGGAAAGAGAGGCAGAGGAGAGAAGAGGAAGAGGAGATTGGGGAGAGAGAGAGAGGAGAGAGAGGAGTGGGGGACAGGGATGGGACGGTGAGGGGAGGGGCGTAGTGGTTGAGCGAGTGGAAAGCGTAAGGTTGGACTGAGGCATGAGGGAAAGGGTTGGCTCATGACTAGATTGTTGGTGGTAAGAGCTGAGAGAGAGAAATGAGAGAGGAGAGAGAGAGAGAGAGAGAAGAGAGAGAGGAGAGAGAGAGAGAGAGAGAGAGAGAGAGAGAGAGAGAGAAAGAGAGAGAGAGAGAGAGAGAGAGGAGAGAGAGATAGAGAAGATGCGAGGAGAGAGAGGAGAGAGAAGAGAGGGGGAGAGGGAAAGAGGAAGAGAAGAGATGAGTGGAGAGAGAGAGAGAGGAGGAGGAGAGGGGGGAGAGGGAGGAGGAGAGGGGGGGGGGAGAGAGGAGGGGGGATGGGGTGAGGGAGAGGAAAGCGAGAGGTGAGGGTGGGGAAGGGAGCCAGACGAGGGGCGGTGGGTAGAAGTTGTGAGAGAGAAAGAGAGAGGGGGGGGAGAGGAGAGAGAGAGGGGGAGGAGAGGAGGAAAGAGAGAGAGGGGGAGGAAGAGGGGGAGAGAGAGAGAGAGAGAGAGAGAGAGAGAGAGAGAGAGAGCAGAGAGACAGAGACGAGACAGGGGTGGGGGATGGATGGGGGGCGGGAGAAAGAGGGAAGGTTTAGAAAGCAAGAAGCCACGTTTGTTGTGTCGTAAACAAGTGTTAAGTCGTAAAGTGGACAGGCTCAACAGATATTAGAACTCTTTCCTGAGTCTGCCAACTTTAAAGAAAAGAAAAGAAAAGAAGAAAAAGCTTTCTCCTTGTCTTCACCAGGTGGGCTATTAACGCACAGATTACGAATCGCAAGACCAACGAATCCAAGTGCAAAGGTTCCATTGGTCTTTGTGAGCGTGCGAATCGGGTACAAACAACAGGTTTGGGGGTGTTTTCTTGGAAAATTAGGGAGATCTCATTTTATGTTCGCAGTCTCAACTAAGGGTTATTTTTTGTGTGCAATATCTTTTTATTGCCATTATGTTGGGTCAAATTTTTCGTGATGTATGTTGATAATTATAGAAAGGTGTGCCAAGCAGTTTGAAAATAGTGTCCAGTAAAGTTCGCTCGCGGTTTGTAGTTAAACGCCTTATTAATCCAGTTAGTGTGACATGAAAAACCATTTAGCGACACTACACCCCCACTCAGGGAGATTTCCTGCATACAATGTTTGGATCTGTTTTGTTCTGTAGCTGTATAATCTGTCTCTAAGGAGTCGTCTGTCTGTCTGTATGTCTGTCTGTCTGTTTGTCTGTCTGTTTCTCTCAGTAAATCTCATTTCTTTTGTCTGCTGCTGTTGCTTTTTTTCCTTTTGTTTCTTTGGGTTTTTAAAGTTTTCTTTTCTCTCTCTCTTGTTCTCATACTGTCGGTTTTTCTCGAACTTA
>CM054138.1:4509880-4512380 GCA_028751875.1 Rapana venosa | reverse complement strand
ATTCGCATACACATGGGGACTGGATGTAAAAAAGCACATAAATGCTTATTCCATTATCCTCGATATAAAAGAATGAATGAATAAATAAATAAACATCACAGGGGTGGAGGTTAAGGATGTAAAGCGATGTACAGAGTTCAAGTCATTGTCGTTCCCCGAAGTGGAAGGCGCTACTTTCATGGTGGACGAACACGGCCGTATATGCAAAATTCTCACCATTGGCGAACTTTATTTATTTAGGTATGCGAAGGAAGGTGGCAGGATGGTTAAGACGTTTGCCTGCCAACAAGTCAACCGTGAGGCTTTGGGTTCGATTCCCAGCCTCGCCCTTTCTTCCCAGTTTAACAAAAAAATCGAACTGAATGTCAAAGTCCTTCGGGATGAGACTATAAATCGAGGCCCCGTGTGCGAACGAACGCACGCAGAACATCTTGCGCACACGTTAAATCCTGTTCCGCTTTTCGGAAGAGTAGGCCATCGTGTGCCGGTGGGAACAAATGACAAAATTTACAAAAACCGCATACACAAGGGGATTGGATGTAAAAAAGCACATGAGTGCTTCTTCCATTATTCTCGATTAAAAAACGGCATCTGAGCGCTTTGATTTGTTGTTTTACAAGATTCAGCGCTATATAAATTCCATACATTATTATTATTATTATTATTATTTATTTATTATTATATTATTATTATTATTATTATTATTATTATTATTATTCTTATTTTATATTCTTCTTCTTCTTCTTCTTCTTCTTCTTCTTTTATTATATTTTTCTTTTTATTTATTTTATATTTATTTATTTATACCACTTTAAGTCACAGCAGATTTCTCTGCGTGAAATTCGAGCTATTCTCCCCCCGAGGAGAGCGCGTCGCCACAAAAAGAAACTCCACCCATTATTTTATTTTATTTTCCTGTCTGCAGTTATATTTGTTTCCCCTATCAGAGTGGCTTTTTTTCTACAGAATTTTGCTAGGGACAACACTCTTGTTGCCGTGGGGTTTCTTTTATGTGCGCTAAATAATGTTGTGTCACACACTGGACATCGGTTTGTCGTCTCATCCGAAAGACTGGCACCGAGACTGCCATTCATTGTCTAATGGATGAGGGATAAGTTTTAGGCCCAAACGGGGATCGAACCATCACACACTTCGAACCCGGACTTTTCACTTTCTAGGCAGGCGCGTTACCTCTAGACCACCGATCCATCATCTTCGGAGCATGCATGGATTGTGCAAGAAGAGAATGAGTGACAAAGATAACACAACATGCACGGTAGGTAAAAATAAAAAAGGATCCACCGAAAATAGAGAAGATATTGTGCATGAAAAACAACAACACAATATCCGAGAGCTATGCGTACTGTCCATACTGAACTCCACATCTTTTGAGTTATGTGGCATCTTCAATTCTTCTTTTTTTTCGTCGAACGCTGAGACAACAACTACCGTTGTCTGTTAGATGAGCAAAAAAGTGTTGCACTGCCGTTAAGCGCCTGACAAGTCAGGCCCTGCCCATCCGACTTCGGCATCTTCATGACAAACTTCACTGTCGCTGCAACTTGCATCACGAATATCGATACAAGATATCGCCCCCACTAACTGTGACAATATCGATTCCCATACAAAACACAATATTGATAAGCTATAAGGTCCCGACATTTGCTCTTTTACACCAAAACATCCACATCTACATGGAGAGAGAGACGGATTGGTGTGTTGGGGCAATTCGTGTATTGACTTTCCTCCCGCGTTCGGCTGGCTCTGCAAATCCACGCCTTTCTTCCCACACAGAAAAGGTGTTCACTATCCGAAGAGAAAAAGGTCAGCATTCTAGTTGTTTTCTGATAACAGTTTTCTAATATGTCACTGACGGTGTGGAAATATGCAATCTGGAATGTAACTGTTTTTATTTTGCTGTTTTTTGTGTGTGAAGACATTGCTTTCCTTGCGTGTTTCTATGCTAGCTATGTGCAAATATGCGTACGGAGGTATCGCTTTACCGACATTGTTGCTGACTTGCGTTTCTGTCTAACTGCTTGTACCTATCTTTTTGTACGGTTTCTTACACACTTACCCTCCTACATAACACACTCTCTACATACTCGCCTACAAAAAAAAATGTTTCTGAAAATGTTGCATCGATTTGTCTGTGTAATCTCTGCCTACATACTGTCTTGGGGACGGGATAGCTCAGTGGTCGGAGCACTCAGCCAAGTTAAGCAGCGTCGAGCGTGGTTACCACTTGGATGGGTGACCGTTTACGCGCCTTGGTTTCAGTACAGTCCCTCAGTTCACCCAGCTGTAAATGGGTACCTGCCCTCTTTAGGGTCAGGGAAGGTAAAGCAGCGAGGGAGAGGAGATGGGCGCCGCCCTCAATGTGCTGGCCCCTAGAGAAGTGAGGTCTCCTCTACCACCTTATAGGTTATAGGTCACCTGCCTACATACTGTCTACCAAAGTAGCAATCTTTAACCACCCCCTCCCCTATTCCTCAGTTAG
>CM054138.1:4487380-4494880 GCA_028751875.1 Rapana venosa | reverse complement strand
AGGTAGGGTAGGGTAGGGAAGGGTAGGGAGGGTAGGGAGGAAGGTAGGGTGGAAGGGTAGGTAGGGAATGGGTAGGGAGGGTAGGGTAGGTAGGTAGGGAAGGGTAGGGCAGGTAGGGAAGGGTAGGGGTAGGGAAGGGTAGGGTAGGGAAGGGTTAGGGCAGGGTAGGGAAGGGTAGGGCAGGGAAGGGTGGGAGGGAAGGGTTAGGGTAGGGTAGGGAAGGGTATGGTAGGGAAGGGTAGGGTAGGGAAGGGTAGGGTAGGGAAGGGAAGGGTAGGGTAGGGTAGGGTAGTAGTAGGGAAGGGGGTAGGGAAGGGAGGAGGAAGGGAAGGGATAGGGTAGGGTTAGGGGAAGGGTAGGGAGGGCAAGGGGTAGGGAGGGTAGGGTAGGGAAGTGGCAGGGGAAGGGAGGGAGGGGAAGGGCAGGGAGGGAAGGGGTAGGGTAGGGTAGAGGGTAGGGTAGGGATAAGAGGGAAGGGTAGGGTAGTGTAGGCATAAGAGGAAAGGATAGGGTAGGGAAGGGCAGGGTAGGGATGGGAGGGAAGGGTAGGGCAGGGTAGGGTAGGGTAGGGTAAGGAAGGGAAGGGTAGGGAAGGGTAGGGAAGGGTAGGGTAGAGTAGGGTTAGGGTAGTGTAGGCAGTTTGAGTTTGTGGCGTATCACAGCATCTAGCCGACAAGGGCAGTCATTAGACAAGGCCGTCTATGAACAGGTATAACTTCTTACCACCACCCACACACAAACACACGCACACATACGCGCGTACCTACGTACACACACACACACACAACACACACAAACACACACACACACACACGCACACACACACACACACATACACACACACACCAGCACACACACACACACACACACATACACACACACGCACGCACACACACACATACACACAAACACACACGCACACACACATGTACGTCTTATCACACGCACCCTTTGTGGTGTGGGTCACGCTCGCAAACAGCACGGATGGGTGATAACTTTCTGTCTGTGCAGCTTTCTCTGCCCAAGGCTTCACGAGAGCTAGCTACGAAACGCTGCTGTGATGGACTACAGACTGCTGAATCATGCACTACCCTCAAGTTCAAGTCAAGTCAAGTCAAGTCACATTTTTTTTCCAGATGGTACATTGAATAAGCAATGCATATGCTTTTTTTTCATCAAGCCCTCTATCTAAGAACAAATTTCTTAATGATTATACTGAAATACTACATTATTGCATCCTTTATCTGAGGAAAGTGTTATTTCCTGATAGGGATATCGTAGTGTAGTAGTTAGAGCATTGAACTCGTGATCTGACGGCCGGGGTTCGAGTCAACACAATCTGTTTGAGCGGATCCCCCCCCCCCCCCTCTCCACCCCCCACCCCCCCCCCCATCCCCATGGAGTTAACATCTGTACCGACTCCACTCTACCGAAAGTCCTTCGGATAAGACTATAAACTGAGGTTCCCATTGCGAACACACAGAGAACATCTTGTTGCACTCATCAAAAACCAGTTCCACCTTTTGGCAAGAGTTTTTTTTATATTAATTTTATACTTTTATATCGAGGATAATGGAATAAGCACCTATGTGCTTTTTTTGACAACCAGTCCCCGTGTGTATGCAGTTTTGTAAATTCTGTCATCCGTTCCCACCGGCACACAATGGCCTACTCTTACGAAAAGCGGAACAGGATTTAACGTGTGCGCAAGATGTTCTGTGTGCGTTCGCACACGGGGCCTCGGTTTACAGTCTCATCCGAAGGACTTTTGGGGAGAGTGGAGTCTGCACTGATGTTAACTCCAGGGGAAAATATCCCCTTGAACGAGAGTCGAACCTGGGTCGTCAGATTGCGAGCGCAATGTTCTGACCACTAGGCTATCCCGTCCCCCGTAGGCCATAGTGTGGAGGTGGGAACGGGATGACAAAATTGACAAAACTGCAAGCACACGAGGACTGGATGTAAAGAAAGGAAGCGAGTGCTTACTTGATATCCTTGGAATCAAAGTTTGTCCTTTATTTTATTCTCTTATTTAGAGGACAATGGGGAAAAAAAGCACTCGTACACTTTATATATCTAGTCCCCGTGTGCATGCTCAATAGCCTACTCTTCCAAAAGGAGGAACAGGTTTTAATGTGTGCGGAAGATGTTCTGCGTGCTTTGGGGAAACAGGACCTCCCACAGAGTGATTGTGACCCCACATTGAAACTTTCTTACAGCGTGTGTGTGTGTGTGTGTGTGTGTTGGAGCACATGGAACGCGGAGTAGTGTCTATCACTCTGCAGGCCTCAGAATGCATGTTGGGTGTCATCCAAACCGCTGCTGAGAGCTGCATACCTACTTTTCTGCCCCGGATGGATAGGTTTGTGAAGTGTGTGCACAAGATGCTGTGCGTGTTTTGACTCATGAGACATCGCTTTATATCATCATTGAAAGGACTTGCAGAGGAACAATCTTTGGAACTAGTGTTAATGTAAAGGGTAACGTCATCTCATACTGACCGTTCATTGACAACTTGAACTTGTGCTTCAAGTTACTTCCTATCATGATAGCTATACATGCTCTATTCATTAAGATATTTCCTCTACAAAAAAAAGAAGAAATCCGACACTTAAATGAGCACAACATTAAAAGAAAAGTACCTCCCCCCCAAAAAAAACCCCCAAAAACAACAACCCGAAAAAAACCCGAACAAACTCAAACAAGCAAATCTAAAACCCCAAACTTCTTCCCCAAAGAAACTAATATAATATGATAATAATATAATATATGGAATTTATATAGCGCTGAATCTTGTATAACAAACTGTCAGGTTTTGTCATGATGCCAAGAAATGACTGAGGTTGAACACATACATAAACCGGAAGGTTTCGTTCCCTAACTGGTCCATAGCACACGCCATACTTAATTAAAGAAAGATGAATTAACGTACATAATTATGTGAACGTAAACACATCTTTGTACGCACATGCTGCCCACTTCACACACACACACACACAAACAAAACCACACACACACACACACACACACCACACACACACACACACACACACACACACACACACACAAACCACACACACCACACACACAAACATTAAGAAATTTGTTCTTAGATAGATGGGTTGATGAAAAAAAAAGCAAATGCATTACTAAATTCAATGTACCAACTGGAAATAAAAATTTGACTTGACTTGACTTGACTTGACTTCACACACACACACACACACACACACACACACACACACACACACACACACACACACACACACACACACCACACACACAACACACACACACACACACACAAACAGAGAGAGAAAGGAAAGGAAGGAAGAAAGAAAGAAAGAGAGAGAGAGCGAGAGAGAGAGAGAGCGAGGCAGGAAACAGAGGACGAGAGAGGAGAGAGAGAGAAGAGAGAGAGAGAGAGAGGAGAGAGAGATAGGCACAAACACACATACAGACACAGGAACACAGGCAAGGACAGAGACAGAGACAGAGACGCAGAGAGCGAGAGAGAGAGAGATAGGCACAAACACACATACAGACACAGGAACACAGGCAAGGACAGAGACAGAGACAGAGACGCAGAGAGCGAGAGAGAGAGAGAGATAGGCACAAACACACATACAGACACAGGAACACAGGCAAGGACAGAGACAGAGACCAGAGAGAGAGAGGAGAGAGAGAGAGAGAGAGAGAGAGAGAGAGAGAGAGAGAGAGAGAGAGAGAGAGAGAGAGAGAGAGAGAGAGAGAGAGAGAGAGAGAGAGAGAGAGAGAGAAGATAGGCACAGACACACATACAGACACAGGAACACAGGCAAGGACAGAGACAGAGACAAGCCTACCCACATACTAAGGACTAGCTAAGGCATAAACGTCTGCCTGTGGTGGCCACAACAAGTCAGCACTGTGCAAACCATTCCCCCCTACACCAGTAATCTGACCACCACTGCCACAACACACTACCACACTCCCGCCAACTCCACAATCATCTTACATGTGTGGCCATTTGCCGCCTTTGGGCTACACACCACCTTCATTTCCCTGCCTCTTTTCCTTCTGTTTTCCTATGATTATTTCTTTTTGCATTCATACAGCACGTTTTAAACCCTCCACATAAATGTTATTGTTGTATTTTCTATTTAAACAAACAATTTGTGTGTGTGTGTGAAAGACTAAGCCTCTGAATCAGAACTTATGTGAATTTGCACAAATTCGGTGGGTTAGAAGTAATTTTTTTTAAAAAGCAAACACTGTTACCCCCTCATTCATTTGTCGTCTGCTAGGTTCCTAACCAACAATAATTATGCGTGCGTGGGGTCAACACTGTAGGAACGCAAGCAATCCTCATATAAATTATCATCAAATTTTGATCATCATTTCCAAATTTCTCACGACTATCTAGTATTGCTCTATGTTCTCAATGCCCGAAAAACAAATACACAGTGTATTTTCCCGACACTTAACCAAAAAATCTTTTAAAATCAGCAGAAAATCTTTGGGTTTGCACTTTAAAGAAGACACTACATGTCCCAGAAGCTAAAGGTGGAGTGTAGCCTGTATACATGTTACCCTCCCTCCACACCACTACGGCTGACTGCATACATGCCCGCGAAGCAGCGATTTTCTTTATTTGTATTCTTATAGCTAAATCTGAAGTCGGAATGCAGCTACCTTCATGGTGGGTGAAAACGGTCGCGTACGCAACATCTCAGTTCATTGACGCTGGGGGCAACAGCAAAGCGAGAGGCTGTATGACCAGTGGCTTTCTTTCCCACTCATGGAATTCCACTTTACAGCTTAGTCTTTAGTGATCGACTATGACTCTCTGACAAGGAGGCTTGACTCGCACAGTCCTCATGTACTGCAGCAGCCCTGGGGGCTGGTTGGCCTTTGGAGAACATCTCCAACGCTGACTGTCCTTATGCCCACTTGGCCGAGAGAGTGGGGGATGTACTGTGGGCAAGGCATGTCCACTATAATCAAATGTCTGCCCAGTTTCCAAAACAGCAACTGCCTCCTCTGCTGTTTTGGAGGTCATCGTCGGACACAACGGACAGACATACATACACACACGCAACATTTCCGCAGTTGTGGGCCTCGGAGCTCTAGCCGTGTAATGAAAAACAGAGTGTGTTAGCGTTTGTATACCCTGTTATGTCAGGGCAGATTTTTTTCAGCGTCAGACATTCGGGCTGCTCTTCTCGGGGAAAGTGCGTCGCCACATGAGCAGCGCCACCCGGCTTTTACAAAAAAATCCTTGTGTACGTAAGAGCAGCACCCCCCCCCCCCCCCCCCCCCCCTCCCCCCCCCTCCCTGTATTCGTTTCCCTTTGAAAGTGGCTTTCTTTCCTATATAACTTTGCCATGGACAACTTCCTGTTGTCATCGTGGATTCTTTTAAATGCGTTGGATGTGAGTTGCACACGAGACCTCGGTTTATCGTCTCATCCGAAAGACTGGCACCCAGACCACCCCTTAAGATCTAGTGGGTGAGGAGAAAAAAATTCAGTCACAAACGGGAATCGAACCCGCACTTTATGCTTCCTAGGCGGGCGCTTTTACCTCTAGACCACCGATCCACCAATTATCTGTGCCAATGCTTTTTCTCCGTTTTCTCTTAGAGATGCAGGTAAGGTTATCAAAAGTAATATGCCTCAACTTAATTCATTCTGTCTCTTTTTTCTGTCGATCTGTCTGTTTTTCTGTAACAAACAAAACCAAACGAACTAAAACAAACGAAAAGTTTCCCCCCCCCCCCCCCCCCCCCCCCCCCGAAGTATGCTACTGTTCTGTCTCCTTGAGACATAGATTTATCATCAAATCATTTTCTGTCCGTCGTCTGTCTGTCTGTCTATATGTCAGTCTTTCTGACTATCTGTCAGTCTGTCTGTAATTCTGGTTGTGTGTCTGTCTCTGTCTGTCTCTGTCTGGTCTTTCTGTCTGTCTCTGTCTGTCTCTGTGTCTCTCTGTCTGTCTCTGTCTGTGTCTCTCTGTCTGTCTCTGTCTGTGTCTCTCTGCCTGTGTCTCTCTGTGTCTCTCTGTCTGTGTCTCTGTCTGTGTCTCTCTGTCTGTCTCTGTCTGTGTCTCTCTGCCTGTGTCTCTCTGTGTCTCTCTGTCTGTGTCTCTGTCTGTGTCTGTCTGTCTGTCTCTGTCTGTGTCTCTCTGCCTGTGTCTCTCTGTGTCTCTCTGTCTGTGTCTCTCTGTCTGTGTCTCTCTGTGTCTCTCTGTCTGTCTTTGTCTCTCTCTCTCTCTGTCTCTCTGTCTGTATCTGTTTCTCTCTCTCTGTCTCTTCTCTCTGTCTCTCTGTCTGTCTCTGTCTGTCTCTCTGTGTCGGCTATTTCCTTGAAGCAGAGCTCTATGGCCTTGTTATCACTGTTGCCTTCTAAAACGTCTTTCCCCTGATAACAGCCACGTGAGATCCAAACAGCCTTTTTCTTCTTTCTTCTTAACTTTTCTTTTTCTTCTTTCTTTTCTTTTTCTCTCCAGCTGCCGTGAGGTCAGTGGGGACTGTGCTAGCTTTGGGCATGGGAAAGAAATGCTATCTCTTTGCCTGCTAAAAGAAAGTGCCAGAAATAGCAGAATATTCCCTGTATGCTATTTTACATCTACACCATTATTATTATCCTTCATTTTCACCTTCACATTTCCCGTAGGCCGCCTAGTCCTGTAGACCAATGAATATTTTGCAACCAGCTTCCTTCACTTCTCAGTGCTTTCAGCTTTCTGTAGCAAGTCGTTCCACTCAAGGCCAGTCCACTCTCTGATGTTGTCTTCCCATCGTTTTCTCTGTCTGCCTCTTCGTCTCCCTCCTTGTACTGTTCCCTGTAGTAGGACAGTCTTGGCCAGTCCAGATGTTTGTGTGACATGCCCGTACCACTTCAGTTTGCGTTTTTCCACTGTTTGCAAGTCTCCAATCAAAGGCAGAAGTGAAGCCTATACCACAAGCTTGATACAGTTGCATCGTACATATCACAAGTCATAGTAAGTCACCTGCTTTTCTATGACTTATTAAAAGGTAAAAGGTAAATGTGTCCCATAACCTATGTGGTCGTAGGGGAGCGAGGCATCAGAGACCTCAGCTTCTCCAGGGGGGTCAGCATATTGAGGGCGGCGACCATCTCCTCTCCCTCGCTGCTTTACCTTCCCTGACCCTAAAGAGGGCAGATACCCATTTACAGCTGGGAGAACTGGGGGACTGTACTGAAGCCAAGGCGCGCAAACGGTCACCCATCCAAGTGGTAACCACGCTCGACGCTGCTTAACCTTAGCTGGGGGAAAGTGAGTGCTCCGACCACTGAGCTGTTCCGTGCCCAATGCATGGATATTTAACATGCACACACACACACACACACACACACACTCACACACAGAGGACCTGAGGGAGAATGGCTGGAATAGAGGTCCGTTTCCATTTGACAAAACACAGAACTAAAATTTGTTGTTTTCAAAACTGAGATTTCTAAAATCTATCACCAAGTAAATCATCTCACAGTTAAAC
>CM054138.1:4474880-4477380 GCA_028751875.1 Rapana venosa | reverse complement strand
TGGAAGCAAACGTAAGATGATGGTTCCAGAAGCCTTGAAAGAATTTGGTGTATAAAGTAATTACAAGAACATTAGAGGAAAAATCTGAATGATTAGCACTACCCAAATGGGAGTGTATTGGAACTAAAATCTATCAGGGAGAAGATTGCTAACAGGAAAGTGACAAGGGGATAAATGTACTTCCATAGAGATTGAAGATGAACACCCGTAGGAAAGAAATTGGAGGTAAAATGTGACAAGAAGGACACTGCCAATAGCATTTCATAGGGTGAAGATTCAGGCCGTAACTTAGAGGAGAGAAACGTTGTAAAAACGAACAAGAAAGAAATCATTAGTAAGACGAAACGAGACTAAAATCCAGGCAATATACTTTATGGAGAAGGTAAGGGTTAAAGCTAACAAGATGCTGACTTAAGATCATTCCTAACTGGAAGGATATGGACACACAGAAAAATCAAGGCAAAAAATGAAACAGCCAAGAGAGAATGCGAAGACACGCTTTGCAGACACGAAAGACAAGACACTAAAGGAAAACAACTGAATGTAAACCCAATCAAAAGAGACATCAAGACAAACATGTGCCAGAAAGATATATTTGATCACAAAATACAAACTGCACAATGCTAGACAGATATTGATCCTAAATACAACCTGCATGAAACCAGAAAGACATTGCTCATAAAATACACACTGAATGAAACCAAGAAGATATTGCTCATAAAACACAACCTGCATGCAGGTCACAGATGAACTGACACTAAGTGAGGCAGGCCTACACAAAGCACCAGACATGATTGATGACCGCGTCTTGGAAACTCAATACAAAAACGTGCTACCCCCTGTGGAGATGCTGGGTACTCTTTCAGTATAAATAGCATCCCCACCTTCTGGAAACTCTCTGCTAGAAATTTCCACTTTACTTTCTCTCTGTGTTTCTGTTTTTATTCCTTACCTTGCTATCATCTGTCTTGCTTATTTTCTTCCTTCCCAGACCATTCTTTTGGCTTTTATTAAGCAAATTAAAAAAATATTTTCATTGCAGGACATTTTGCCTGTGTTCTTTTGTTCTGGTGACCAGGTAGTGATGTTTCAAAACTGGGATGGGCACAGGATGTTCATTCTGCAATGTTATTTGCCCATGTGGTATTTTGATGAATGTGTTTGTACTTTAAAAAGTGTTTCTTTTGTTTTAAAACATTTTTTTTTGGGGTAACGTGTGGATGATTAATTAAGCACAGCCTGTTTTATTCGCCTAAGGACTTAATAAATTAAGTGATTTAGTATAGTGTGATGTAATGCTTTGGTGTGTGTGTGTTTAGATGGACAGTATTAGATATTTGAATGTAGTAGGAGTTGGTTTTAAACTTGAAGTGAAAGTTACAGAAACTGAATGAGGTGACAGCCCTGGTATGGTTTTCCTGGTTGCTGAGGCTATAAACAATATAGAATGGAGTGGAGTGGGAGCGTGTCTAAACAAGACACCACACCTTATCTATGACCACGTCTTGGAAAACTCCACACGAACATGTGTTTTATTTATTTCAGTTATTCATTTTATTCTTTTATAACGAAGATAATGGGGTAGCCACTTATATGCTTTTTTTACATTCAGTCCCCGCGTGTATGTGGTTTTGTAAATTCTGTCATCTGTTCCCACCAGCACACAATGGCCTTCTCTTACGAAAAACGGAACAGGGTTTAACGTGTGCGCAAGATGTTCTGCGTGCATTCGCACACGGGACCTCGGTTTGTAGTCTCATCCGAAGGACTTTTGGGGAGAGTGGACTCTGAACTGATGTTACACTCCAGAGGAAAAATCTTCTTGAACGAGAATCGAACCCCGGTCAGCAGACCACGAATACACATCATTCTAACCCCCAGGCTATCCCGTCAATGTGGCATGGAATGGAGGCGTGTCTAAACAAGACACCACAGGTTATCTATGACCACATCTAGGAAAACTCCACACGAACATGTGGTGAACGGCAGGTGTCGTTTCTACTGTGTACAGCAATTTTTTCTCAGGGAGGTAGACTAGCTGCCCCCCTGACAGGCCTCAGGCAGCACCAGGGGAAAGCTGGCTGCAGGGACCTTGACCTTGGTGTCAGCTGTCAGCTGTCACCTCTGGCCCCCATGACCTGCTGACCCTGCCTTCCCCAGGGCAGGGTGTGTGACGTCAGCTTCTTCTCTTCCTTCATACCTCACGCTTGCTTTCGCTCAGAGAGAGAGAGAGAGAGGGGGGGAGGGAGGGAGAAGGAGAGAGGGAGGGAGGGAGAAAGGGAGGGAGGGAAGGAGAGAGGGAGAGGGGGAAGGAGGGAGAGGGGGAGAGGGAGGGAGGGAGAGGGAAGGAGGGAGAGGGAGAGAGAGAGAGAAGGAGAGAGAGAGAGACAGAGACAGAGAGACAGAGAGAGGGGAGAAGAAAGAATAACAAGCGTTCTCTGATAGCCAGGCATCAGTTTTCTTTCCTCTATCTGGCTTTCTGTGTTTGTCTGTTTGTGAC
>CM054138.1:4462380-4464880 GCA_028751875.1 Rapana venosa | reverse complement strand
ATATGCGAAGAAGAAGAAGATGAAGAAAAAGAAGAAGGAGGAGGGGAGAAGAAGAAGAACAAGAAGAACAAGAATAAACAGAAGTGAGAGGAACAAAGACAGACATGCCCAAAGACACAGAGACGTACAAACAAACAGAGATAACCAGAAAATAAGAAAAAGCAGGATTACACAGAGACAGAAAAAAGAAACATACAGATAGAAACAGAAAGACAAACAGATGGAAAGAGAAAGAGGGACAGATGGAAAAAGAAAGACAAACAGATGGAAACAGAAAAACAAACAGATGGAAAAAGAAAAACAAACAGATGGAAACAGAAAAACAAACAGATGGAAACAGAAAAACAAACAGATGGAAACAGAAAAACAAACAGATGGAAAAAGAAAAACAAACAGATGGAAACAGAAAGACAAACAGATGGAAACAGAAAAACAAACAGATGGAAAAAGAAAGACAAACAGATGGAAACAGAAAAACAAACAGATGGAAACAGAAAAACAAACAGATGGAAACAGAAAGACAAACAGATGGAAACAGAAATACATACATACAGAAACAGACATGCAGACAAAATACAGAAAGGTGAACAAGTAGAAGAAAAAAGGACAGACAGAAAGATAGAAACAGACAGATACAAACTGACATGCAAACAAACGCAAAGAGGTGACCAAGTAGAAACTGGAAAGACAGACAGAAAGACAGACAGACAGAAACAGACATGCAGACAACTGCAGAGAAGTGAACACGTGGGAAAAGGACAGACAGAAAGATAGAAACAGACAAATACAGACAGATAGAAACAGACATTCACAAACAAACAGACATGCAGACAAATGCAAAGAGGTGAACAAGCAGAAAAGGGACAGGCAGACAAACAGGTAGTAACAGACAGACACGCAGACAAAGGAAGATAATATTATGTAAGCAAGTAGAGAAGTGACTGACAGACACATAGAAACAGACAGACAAATAGAAAAAGAAACAGACAGACAAATACAGAGAGGTGAACAACTAGAAAAAGGACAGACAGAAAGGCAAACATATATAAACAGACATACAGGCAAAGGCAAAGAGGTGAAAACAAAGTAGAAAAGAGACAAACAGACAGATAGAAACGAACAGACAAATAGAAAAAGAAAAAGAATTACAGACAGATGCACAGTAGAGAAGCGATAGACAGACAGAGAGAAACAGACAAATAGAAAAAGACAGACAGATAAAGGCAGAGGTGGAAAAAAGAGTAGAAAAAGGACAGACAAACAGAAAGAGACAGACATGTAGACAAAGTCAGGGACGTAAACAAGTAGAAAAGAGACAGACAGACAGATAGAAACAGGCAGAAAGACAGAAAAATGCAGGGAGGTAAACAAGTAGAGAAGGGATAGACAGACAAAAAGACAGACATATAGAAACAGACAAGCAGACAAAGGCAAAGAGGTGAATAAGTAGAAAAGAGACAGACAGACAGACAGACAGACATAAAGAAACGGACAGACACGCAGACAAAGGCGGAGATGGAAACAAGTAGAGAAGCGACTGACAGACAGATAGAAACAGACAGACATGCAGACAAGAAAGACAGACAGAAAGAAACAGACTGACAGACAGACAGACAAAGGCAGACAAGAGGTGAACAAGTAGAGAGAGAGAAGTGTCGATGTCAGAAGTTCAACAGGATGGCCTGTCCTGACACAGTGTGAAGTGAATAGTAAGAACACTATGTCTGCCTGTCACCCCTGACATCACCGCCTATGTCATGATGGAGCAGCTTTCACCTCTTAATAGCTTTCACCTCCGCTGCTTTCTTACCTGTAGGTGAACCTGAGAGAGAGAGAGAGAGAGAGAGAGAGAGAGAGAGAGAGAGAGAGAGAGAGACATACAGAAAGACAGAAACAGAGACAGAGACACACAGACATACAGCATAAAGCTCTATTTGTCCAGAAAGTTGTCAATGGAAATGCCCCTCCAACGATCACCAATAGCTTCAAAGTCAGTGAACACAGACATAATCATCTACTAACATTTCCGAGACCAAGAAATAATCTTTACAAAACAAGCTTCTTGTACTCAGGTAGTGACTTATGGAACAAGCTCCCAAAACGCTTAAAATGTATCAAAAACAAAAATCAGTTCAAGACACAGCTAAAAAGCCATCTAATGCATGACTGCCTAGGAATTGACTAATAAGGCAAATCAACAATGACTAATACGGCAAATCAACCATACTTACATTTATCAGCACTTACTGCATTTCTTTTTAAAAAAAAAATCAAGTATGTCTTACTGTGACTAGAAATTCTACAGTCACACGCTGTATATGTGTCGAGGGAGGGGGAGGCAGGAAAGAGGCACACTAATTATGCAAAGAAGTAAGAGTAATCTATATAAGCTAGTAAATAATCTACACATTTTAAAACAACGTGGAAAGGAGGAATTTAAGAAAAAAAGGTAGACCTGATAGCTTGATAGTGTGTCGTCTCTCTCTCTCTCTCTCTCTCT
>CM054138.1:4439880-4452380 GCA_028751875.1 Rapana venosa | reverse complement strand
TACAAATTACAAGGTTACAAGTCTTAAAGAGGCTGAATGATTAAGACTGATGAAGAAGTAATACAATACCAAATGTTTCTTCTACAGTGTAAAAGTAAAATCCACACAGCATTTGTTTGCCTGAGTCAAATTCACTCCCTTCTATCTCATGTCTAAAACACCAGTTAAAAGACAAACTTGAAATATATTGACGAAAAGTAGATGTCAAAGTTGAATGAAACAATACAACACACACTGAACCTCACACTCAGTCATATCAAACCATAATAATTTTCAGTCATACCAACCACGGAAACATATAAGGACTGAGGACTGTTTATACACAGCAAAGAAATGAAAAGCTTCACTCGTCTACAAAACAATGCTTTTCAAAACCAAGGCTTTAATTAAAGCAGCATCTTTTTTTCCCTCAATTACAAAACAACAGAGAAGGGATCATTAGCAGTAACAGCATCTGGGCAAACAATGAGCAAAAGCAGCCAAGCAAAGATGCCTGCCAGTCAAATAATGCCATTTTTCATAAACTCGCTTGTCACAATTATTTTCTTTGGAAAATGGATCAGAATCTAATTAAATTAAATTGTCACCAGACAAAAACAATTCCAATTAACATGGAGACAAACATTTCCAAAGAAAGGGAAACGAAAATACTTTGCATCCGGTTCATTGGCTTTTGTTGACGGAGCCGAATCTTCCATTTAGATTGTCAAACATGGCTTGTCACACTGTTCCTTTGTTTTCTGTTTCAGTTTCTGCTCATCCAATGAAATTTGAATATTGAAATAGGCTGGGGGCGTGAGGCTGCAAATCAGCATCAATCACGATTTTAAAAAAGAATAGGTGTCATCCACACCCACACATCCCCTAATCTACACACAGTCGCGTATGCTTGCGCACGTACGCATGCAAGATGTAGATAAGGACAGATAGACACAGACACAGACAGATAGAAAGATGCTCGCGCCCGCGCGCACACACACACACACACACACACACACACACATACACATTAACACCCTAAGGCATGCATTTTCAGATTCCACTGTCGTCTTTCTGTCATGATCACTTATTAGTGCCAATCCATTCAAAATTTGGTGAAGTTCCTAGAATTAAGCACATTTGCCACATGTGAAATTTAACCAAAAGACATGCGTTTTGTTAATTTTGATCGAATACAAACTTGATTAGTGTTCCGTTTTGACTGATTAAACACCACATGTCAGACAAGTCTCTCTACAATCTTTTCATTACAAATTCAATCCCAGGCATTTTAGAATTACCCATTACTTGTGAGGAAAATCTCAGGAATTTGGGTCATGGGTGATGGCTTTTAATGCAATATCTTAAATGCCCACCTTTCCAAAAAGTGTGCAAATCAACCATGTCATGTAACATTGTGTAAAAAAAAATCTATCGTACACATGCATACCGATGTCAAGTCAAGTCAAGTCAAAAATATTTTAATCATTCCATGATGGGAAGTTACAATACTGACACGAATCATAATCTCAAAAAGGCACAAGAAATCTACATTTCATAATGGTTTAAATATTCCAGGATAACTTCAGATAAAAATATCACAGACACAGATACAGACACAGACACAGACACACAGACACACACATACACACACACACAGGGTGTGGATATACAAGATATATATATATATTTCTGTGTGTGTGTTAAGTAAACATGAATTTTACCATTCTTTAAGGTACATTTTTCCAGTCTTCAAGTGCCAATCCAAAATGGCAGTAAAATCCAACATACAACCAGATAGAGCTTAAGTAAACATATATTTAAAAAACCCAACTCTTGTTTAAAAAAACCCCAATGTCTGTTCCAACAGCTGCACTCAACATCTTCTAAAAGATGTCCTAAATCAAATGTTTGTGAAACGTCTCTTTTTTGTCTGGATGGTTCTTTGAACATAAAAACCAGAACCAAAACAAAAGGCACTGATCCCTAATTTAATTAAATTCCCATCAAGACAAAAACACAAAACAACATCCGGTTATCGTGTGAGTCAACATCCGGAAGGAAACAGGAAAAGCACGTTACTTCCGGTGGCGTCATCCTCTTCAACAGGACCGCAGATGGCGCAGTGATTTTCAAATAAACCTTGTCACAACACTGCCCTCCCTCTTGTCTCTCTCTCTCTCTCCTCTCTCTCCCTCTCTCTCTCTCTCTCTCTCTCTCTCTCTCTCTCTCTCTCTCTCTCTCTCTCTCTCTCTCAGGAATCCAATAAAGTGGGGAAGTTCGGAAGGAACTGTGCGAGTGATGGCGATTAAAGCATGAAATGTGACAGACATTTTGTTTATTGTTTATTTTTATTTAATAAAACAATAACTTGAAACAGCATACTCAAGTTGGTCTACATGAACATGTTTTAGGGACACACTCACACCGGGGGCGGGTACGTGCAAACACACACACACACACACACACACACACACACACACACACACACACACACACACACACACACACACACGCGCGCGCACGCAAACACACACACACACACACTCATACAGACAGACAGACAGACAGACAGATATACACACATACACACACCCACCGGCTGGTGAGGAGACAGGGCATGGCCACCACATTAACACACATAATTATACTCACACAGGTTAAAAAAAAAAAAGACCCACGTAGAAAGCGATTTTAAGAGACAGGGACATTAAAGAAGAGAGAGAGAGAGAGAGAGAGAGAGAGAGAGAGAGAGAGAGAGAGAGAGAGAGAGAGAGAGAGAGAGAGAGAAGATTTTATTCATTTTATTTTATTTATTCTTTTATATCGAGGATAATGGAATAAGCACTCATATGCTTTTTTACATCCAGTCCCCGTGTGTATGCGGTTTTGTAAATTTTGTCATGTTTCCACCGGCACACATGGCCTACTCTTCCGAAAAGCGGAACAAGATTTAACGTGTGCGCAAGATGTTCTGCATGCGTTCGAACACGGGGCCACGGTTTATAGTCTCATCCGAAGGACTCTCATCCGAGAGAGAGAGAGAGAGAGAGAGAGAGAGAGAGAGAGAGAGAGAGAGAGAGAGAGAGAGAGAGAGAGAGAGAGAGAGAGAGAGAGCAGAACACAACACAACACACACACATAACAACACAACACAACACAACACACAACACAACACAACACACAACACAACACAACACACACACACAGACACACACAACACACACACACACACAACACACACACACGCACACTACAATACAACACACACAACACACAACACACACACACACCACAACACAACACAACACACACACAACACACACAACACACACACACACACACACACACACACACACACACACACACACACAACACACACACACACACAACACAACACAACACAATACACACAGACAACCATGGCGCAAGAAAGAGCATGCAAAAACGAGCCCTCTCCTCCACTCCACTCTCCTCTCCCTCACTCTCCTCTCCTCCACTCTCCTCTCCTCCACTCGCCTCTCGCCTCCTCTCCACTCTCCTCTACTCAACTCCATTCTACTCCATAAGGGAGGCAATTAATTTTCAACCAGGGGGAAATAAGCTGCCATCTTTTTCACGCTTGGCGAAGAGAAGAGCGGAGCCAAGGCAAGGGAAAGAAAGCCCAGAGGCCTTTATCACCCCGTGCCTCGCCGCCTCTGCTGCCAAGCCATCACACACACACACACACACACACACACACAACACACACACACACACACACACACACACACACACACAACACACACATATACACACACATCATACACACACAACACATACATACACACATCACAACAACACATACACACACACACACACACACACACACAACACACACATACACACACCATACACCACCACACACACCAAACACACACACATAACACACACACACACACACACAACATACACACACACACAATACACACACACACAAACAACACACACATACACACACAATACACAACACAACACACACCACACACACAACACACACACACACAACACACACACATAACACACACACACACACACACATACACACACCATACACACACACAACACACAACACCACACACAACACACACACATACAACACACACACAACACACACAACACACATACACACACATACACACACACAACACACACATACACACAACAACACACAACATAACACATCACACACAACATCACCACACACAACATCACACCACATCACACACACTACACACACACACCACACATCCTCAACACACCACAACTCACACACCCAAACAATACACGCAACCACACTCACCACAAGAACGACCACAAAAACCAACACACACTACATCACACACCACACACACACAACACACACACAACACATACACACACAACATACACACACAACACCACAACACACACATACACACAACACAACACACAACAACACACATCAAAACACACACACACAACACACAACACACACAACACACACATACAACACACACACACACACAACACACAACATACACACACATACACACACACACACACACACACACACAACACACACATACACACACATCACACACATACAACATACACACACACAACACACACACATACACACACAACACAACAACATCACACAACACAACACATAACACACGAATACAACACACACACACACACAACACACACAACACACACACACATACACACACATACACACACAACACACACATACACACACATACACACACACAACACACGCATACACACACACACAAACACACACACACAACACACACATAACACACACACACATACACACACAACACACACAATAACACACATACACACACATACAACACAACACACAACAACACGCATACATACACACACAACACACACACACATACACACACATACACACACATACACACACAACAATCACACAAACACACACACATAACACACACAACACACACAACAACACACACAACACATACACACACATACACACTCATCACACACCAACACAACACAGCATACATACACAACACAACACACACACAACATAACACAACACAACACACACACAAACACACACATACATACACACACATCACACACATACATACACACACAACACACACATACATACACACACACAACACACATACATACACACACACAACACACACATACATACACACATACAACACACACATACACACACATGTACGCACGCACACAACATACACACATACACACACACACAAACACACACAAAGACAACACACACACACACACACACACACGACTCTCCTCACTGTACTGGGGGGGGGGGGGGGGGGGGGGGGTGAGCCGCTTGGGTATTATGTTTTTTTAAAATGTATTTTATTCTTTTATATCGAGGATAATGGAATAAGCACTTATGTGCCTTTTCTTTTTACACATAGTCCCCGTGTGCATGCGGTTTTGTAAATTCTGTCATATGTTCCCATCGGCACACAATGGCCTACTCTTACAAAAAGCGGAACATGATTTAATGTGTGCGCAAGATGTTCTGCGCGCGTTCGCACACGGGGCCTCGGTTTATAGTCTCATCCGAAGGAGCAGGGAGAGGGGGTTGGGATGTATAGGAGCGGTGGGGGAAGGGGTGGTGTTGAGGGAGTGGAGAGGCGGAGTGGTGGAGGGAGGTGATGAGGGAGGGGGTAGGGAAAGTTTGAGAGGGATGGAGAGGGGGGGGGGGGGTGAAGGGTGAGGGAGGAGAGAGGAGAGGGGGGGGAGGATAGGAGGGAGGAGGACAGAGATAGAGAGAAAGAGAGAGATGAGAGAGAGAGGAGAGAGAGAGAGAGAGAGAGAGAGAGGAGACGATAGAGAGAGAAAAAAACAGACGGACGGTAGGCAGGGAGACAGACAGAGACAGAGAAGAAGAGAAGACAGCAGAGAGAGAGGAAAGAGAGAGAGAGAGAGAGAGAGAGAGAAGAGAGAGAGAGAGAGAGAGAGGAGAGAGAGAGAAGAAGAGAGAGGAGAAGAGAGAGAGAGAGAGAGAGGAGATGATACAGACAGACCATAAGACGAGACCGACAGACAGACAAACGGACAGGCAGATAGATAAAACAATACAAAACCGATAACGATATTTTATTAGTGTGGGGTATTAGCAATGCGTGACGATGAGCAGAGAGAGAGAGAGAGAGAGAGAGAGAGAGAGAGAGAGAGAGAGAGAGAGAGAGAGAGAGAGAGAGAGAGAGAGAGAGAGAGAGAGAGAGAGAGAGAGAGAGAGAGAGAAAGAGAGAGAGAGAGAGGGAGAGAGGAGGGAGAGAGAGATATAGAGAGAGATAGAAAGAGAAAGAGACAAACAGACAGACAGATAGTCAGACAGACAGACCGAGAGCGCAAAAGAGAAAAAAAATGCAGAGACAAACAGGGAGTGAGAATTTTGGAGAAGTGGACGTAATAGACAAAGAAGCAGATAACAGACAAAGTGAAGAAAAAACAGACAAACAGACAAGCAAAAACAGACGATGAAACAAGAGACTGATACAGAAGCAGAATGATTTAGCCATCAAAGGAGGCAGGCTCCCAGATAGTCGGATGCTCCACTCTGGAAGTGCAAGCTTCCATGGATATCAGAATTATGCCTTCCTCGATATGGCAGAATAATTACACCACACACACACACACACACACACACACACACACACATCACACAATCACACATGCAGTATAGTTTTATATTAAGTATACTATATTAGTTAATTATTATATAAATTCCCAAAAGTGCTGTTAACAACTTTTGATTAAAGCACTAACCAAAAAGCATGGAAAAATATATATTCAATAATAGAATTATAATCTTGTTATTTTTCTGGACTCCTCCATCTCATTTATTTATCGGTTTTTGTTGGTATTACCACAAGAGTTCCTTGTTGGAAAAATCATCCCACAGTTTTAATGCCAATATTTACAATAATTTATAATTTATCATAATTATTTTCTTTTTTTCAGACGGGAAATTGAAATAAGTTTCCATACAACACGCCGCTGTCGCGTAGTGTGGTTTGTTGTGGTGAATTCTCGTCTCTACTCGGACCTCGTCTATCTCTCTCCAATGACTACTCTCTCAGCATCCACTCTGTCTTCTGCTCTGAAACTACTCTCTCCTCTTCTCCCAGCCTCTACCCCTCCCTCTATCTTCTATTATCATCTACTATCTATCTATCTATCTATCACTATCTATTGCTGTTGTCTCATGTCTGTCTGTCTGGTTTTTTTATTTTAAAAAAATATATTCTGTCTGTCTGTCTATTATCTAGCTATCTAGCTAGTTAACTAGCTAGCTATCTGTTTGTCACACACACACACACACACACACCACACACCACACCACACACAACACACACAACCACATCAACCAGCCACCTTCTCACCCCTTCCCCCCCCTCCAACACACACACACACACACACACACACACACAAACACGCACGCACACACCCACCCACACCACCACATTCTCCACCCCCACCCCCTCCCCCCATCCCTACATCCCCCCCCCCCCCACACCACACACACACACATTCTCAACACCCCCCCCCCCCCCCCCCCACACACACAACACACAGACACACACACCACCTGTGTACAATAATCTCAGCATCATGTGTCATTCGAATTATCTCCCATCCCCCGCCGCGAAGTTGTAGAGGGAATGAAGCGCCTTATAAAAACAGACAGAGCAGGGGAGGTAAAAACGTTTCTGACCTCCTTAAAACATCACGACATATCTGCAATCTGCTGGGAGGGTCGCCACTTCTCTAAAAACCAGCTGTCGAGGGGATGAAACTAAAAATACATGTAGTTATATTCCTAGGTGTAGCTCGTTTTAAAAAAGAAGCATTTGAGACCGCTTGAAGTTATTCTATCGCTGTCTTTGTCTTTCTGTCTGTTTCTGCTGTCTGTCTCCTCTTCTGTTGTCGTGTCTCTCTTTGTCTCTCTCTCTCTCACACACACACACACACGCGCACACGACACAACACACTACAAACACTACACCACAACACATGCACACTCCACCACCACAAATCATCAAGCGCCATACACGCGCGCGCACGCCTCCACGTATGATGAAGCAAACATGAACGAAATAACAAAGGACTAACAATCGTAGTGAATACCTGTGAACACATTTCGAAAGTCAGGCCGTTTGCTCGTGGAAGCACATCATAACATCCAAATCCCATACCACGGCCAAAGCCTAAAACCTAGTGTGTGTGGTGTATTCTTGTATCTGATTAAATAATATAATAGTATAGTGATGTAGTATGTAGCTGTGAATGTATAATAGTGCGTACATTTGAATTTGTTAAGCATTCTATAGTTATTGGCGCATGGCCTAGAATAACAATAATGTTGGAATGCTAGCGCTCTGATGTACTTGCAAAGATATGCGCATAGAATTTCATTAATTATCTATATTATTTATACAAGATGATGTATCCTCCTTTTAAATTACCAAAACAAAACAAACAACTCTCCCCCCCCCCCTTCCCCCCAAAAATGTTCATAATGAAATGAAAGGTGCATTGTGCAAACTTTTATATTCAAAATCTCTTTCACTGCTTTAAGCGCCAAAGGCAGGTAGTTTAAAGTGCCCACGTTCTCTTCAAAGGCTACAGCTCTCTCATGCCCCTTTTGGCTACACTCCATCTTTGGCTTCCGGGTCATGTAGTATCTTTTATAAAGTGCTAGTCCGAAAATGTTCTGCTGATTTTCCCAGATTATGTAAAGGTTGAAAGATTGCACCGTGTACTTGTTTTGCTGGTTTTTTTTGGTGTAATATGTTAGTTTTCTTTGTTTTGTTTTTTGTTTTGTTGTTGTTGTTTGGGCTTTTTGGGGTGGGGGTGGGGGGAGATTGATGTACCTAGAGCAGTATTAAGTAATCACGAGAAAGTTGGAAATGATCATCAAAATTAATGAGGACTGCTTGTGTTCCTACAGTGTTGACCCAACAAGCACATATTGTTGTTATGAAGCGAGCAGACGACAAAGGACTGAGGGGGTACAATCTTTGCTGAAATATTTTTAAAAAATTTAATTCAACCGAATTCGCGCAAAATAACACAAATTTTGAGTCAGAGACTAGTCTTGCACAAAAAAATTGGTTTAAAAAAAAATTCCGTTAATACATTATTACATGCGGTATGAATGCAAGAGTATTACAGGAAAATAGAAACAAGAGTAACAAAAAGTAATGCTGGTGTGTAGCCTAATCCCTCTCTTGCCCCTCCCTTTTCCCCAGGCTCAACTCTGCACTGTACCAGTGGTTCTGTTCTCACGCCCTGTCTAGCACACACAGCCTTTCACTTCTGTTTTAATGGACGCTGCAACATCAACTGTCTCTGAAAGCAAATTGTCATGGTTTCAAAGTGAACAACAGTGAACACACACAGCCCCCCCTCCCCCACACACACGTACGCACGCACCCCCTTCCCACACACACACACGCGCGCGCGCGCGCGCGCACGCACGCACGCACGCCTTCATGAAAAAATACCCACCGTCTCAGCTTATGGGGTTGTTGTCTTTAAATCCGTTCCGCTTATGATCAAGAACATCAACATCAAAGGAGCCAGCATCAGAGAGAGAGAGAGAGAGAGAAGAGAGAGAGAGAGAGAGAGAGAGAGAGAGAGAGAGAGAGAGAGAGAGAGAGAGAGAGAGAGAGAGAGAGCAGGAGAGACACAGAGACACAGACAGACAGACAAAGACAGAGGCAGACAGAGACAGAGGAGACAGAGTCAGACAGAGACATAAGGACAGTGACAGTGAGACAGAGAAAGACAGAGATAGAGACCAAGACAAAGACAGAGAGAGAGAGGGGGGAAGGGAGAAAGGAAGAGAGAGAGGGAGGAAGAGAGAGAGGGAGGAAGAGAGGGAGGGAGGAAGAGAGAGAGAGAGAGAGAGAGAGAGAGAGAGAGAGAGAGAGACAGACAGACAGAGACAGACAGACAGACAGAAAGATAAACAGACAGACAGAGAGACAGACACACAGACACACAGAGACAGATAGAGGCAGAGAGAGACAGAGAGACAGAGCAGGACAGAGACATAAAGACAGTGACAGTGAGACAGAGAAAGACAGAGAAAGAGACCAAGACAAAGACAGAGACAGAGGGGGGGAGGGAGGAAGAGAGAGAGGGGGAGGGGAGAAAGGAGGAAAGAGAGAGAGAGGGAGAGAGAGAGGGAGAGAGAGAGAGAGAGAGAGAGAGAGAGAGAGAGAGAGAGAGAGTTAGACCACCAGAAAGAAGAAAGACAGACAGACAGACAGAAAAATAAACAGACACAGAGACAGAAAATTAACAAAGACAGACAGACAGACAGAAAAACAGACAGACTGACAGAAAACTAACAAAGACAGGCAGACAGATCGTAAAACAAACAAACAGACAGACAAACAGACAGAAAACTAAAAAAGACAGGCAGACAGACTTAAAAACAAACAAACAGACAGAGGTCAGAAAAAAGGAGGCTAGGAGTCTCAGGAGGAGATAACTGTGTCTGTCACTCCTCCTTCTACAGCTTCAAACTGTGTTATTATTATTATTATTATTATTATTATTTTATTTTTTTATTTTTATTTTTTTTGGGGGGGTCCTTCAGCCATCATAGGCCAGTGTCACAGATTTCTAACACAACCTTGTGAATTATTTTTTCTTTGTTGTTGTGCCTACATCATGTCATCAGGCTTCATAACAAAAATAAATAACATGGAAGTAATGGTGAGGGTTTTTTCCTGTCTCTCTCTCTGTCTATTACAAAATAGGTTTTTGTTTTATTTAGTTTGGTTTATTTTTCTCTCTCTCCTTTTTTATCACCTTTTTCTGATCCCTCTTTGTGTGTGTGAGAGTGTGTGTATGTGTTTCTGTCTGTGTCTGTCTCTCTTTCTGTCTGTCTGTCTGTTTCTCTCTTTTATTGGGGGACGGGATAACATGGTTAGTTAGAACGCATTGTGCACGTGATCTGCTGACCCGGGTTCAAATCCGGTTGAAGGGGATATTTCCCCTGGAGTTAACACCAGTGCTGACTCTACTCCTCCCAAAGGTCAATCGGGTGAGACTATAAACTGAAGTCCCATGTGCGGACGCACGCAGAAATCTTGCGCACACGTTAAAATCTGTTCTGCTTTTTGGAAGAGTAGGCCATTGTGTGCCGGTGGGAATGGATGACAAGATTTACAAAACTGCATATACATGGGGACTAGATGTAAAAAAAAAAAAAAGCACATGTGTGCTTATTCCGTTATCCTTGACATAAAAGAAAAACAAATTAATACATCAAATAAATTATAACCCAGCAGTGAGTTATGAAGAAAACTTTAGTCTTTCTGAAAGATTTTGTGTCCCTGTCTGCACCACCAGATATGTTTGAAACCTCTTTGAAGACCTGGCAAAGCAATGTATGAAAATATTGTATACTATAATCCTCACACCAAATCAATGGCTTCTACTGTCTGTAGTCACATTGGTATTCATGTCTGGCTGCTGGAGAAATACCCTGATTGAGAGACCTCAATAATTCAGAGGTATAGCTCAGGTAGTTAATGATGCGATGTGCAAGATTGTAGTCAGAAGTGTTTTTTTTTTAAATGAAGGCAACAGCGAGTGGTGGGTGAATCTCATTCAGAATAATAAATAATAATAATAATAATACTAATAATAATGATAATGATAATAATAATGTATGGAATTTATATAGCGCTGAATCTTGTAAAGCAGCAAATCAAAGTGCTCAGATAAAAAAAGAATTTTTTAATATCGAGGATAATGGAATAAGCACTCATGTGCTTTTTATATCCAGTCCCCGTGTGTAAGCGGTTTTGTAAATTTTGTCATCTGTTCCCACCGGCGCACAATGGCCTACTTTTTTGAAAAGCGGAACAGGAGAATAGAAGAACTAGTTGCAGAACATCTTGCGCACACGTTAAATCCTGTTCCACTTTTGGAAAGAGTAGAATAAGATGGTTTAATTTTGAAATGTTGTGTATCCTGAATCACCAATTAGGGTTACAAATCTAAAGAAAATAATTCTACTTAACAAATCTTGTGATAGTGAAATTTTGTAAAATATAATACAAACAGCATAATCATATTGTCAAGAATAGACACTGTATGGGGGAAAACCTACTATTCAACAATCATACATGTTTTCTTGTTCACTAAATACAAACACGATTGATGGAAAGAGCCAACACAAAGCTCTCTCTCTCAGCCAATCACAGCCATCAGTACAACTGACTGTAGGCTGACAGCCCGATAAGCCATGAGAGATCAAACAACAAAAGAGGTCATTCCTTTGTTTGCCTAACACCACTTGTCTCTGCTCTGAAAACCTAGCAGTCTGCCTTACCCTGACCTTTGAGACCAAAGAAAACACATTTGGGGGTGAGCTTCCTTGCATTTCACGATCTCTAACTCTGCACACA
>CM054138.1:4424880-4432380 GCA_028751875.1 Rapana venosa | reverse complement strand
ACACACACACCACACACACACACACACGCACACACACACACACTTCGCGCAGACCATCATAATTATACAGCATTAACAGTCCATCAAATGATACTCCCATCCCACCCCGGCGTGTCTATCGGATAGAAGACGTGCATTAAAACAGGCAAAGAACAGACACAAACGTTTCTAACCCCATCAAACTACAGGCCAGATATATCTGGAGTCTGCTGCTAAAGAAGGAATCCCTCTGCTCCCAAACCAGCTGTCTGAAGAAAAAAGAAATACAAGTAAATGTCAAAAAATGCCATTGTGGATGTAGCCCTCGCTCTCTGCTTTCGCAATCTGCGAGGATGGTGGAGATTTTTTGTCTTTTTATCTTGTTTGCTTCCATCTATTTCTGTCCGTCCATCTGTCTATTTTTGTCTACTTATTTATTATTATTGTTTGTTTGTTTTTTATTTCGAGGATACTGGAATAAGCACTCATGTGTTTTTGTACATCCAATCCCCGTGTGTAAGCAGTTTTGTCAATTTTTGTCATCCATTCCCACCGGCACACAATGATCTACTCTTCCAAAAAGCGGAACAGGTTTTAACGTGTGCGTAATATGTTCTACGTGCGATCGCACACGGGACCTCGGTTTATAGTCTCATCTGAAGGACTTTTGGGAAGAGTGGAGTCGGCACTGATGTTAACTCCACAGGAAAAATCCTCTTGAACGAGATTCGAACCCTGGTCAGCAGATCACGAATGCATCACTCTAACCACCAGGCTTTCTCGTTCCCCCCCCCCCCCCCCCCCCCCCTCTCTCTGTCTGTGTTTACCTGTCCGTTTGACTGTCTCTCTCATGAAAACGTTTCATCTTAAAATGGACTTTTGAAGTATCCGAAATGAGTAAAAAGGCGAGTTTATATTCAAATCTGAGTTTGCACACAGTTTCCAATTTCAACAAATAATAGACCTGGTATTGCCTCGTTGAAAGCAAAGACGAGCTAATGCTTAGTGTACTGGAATTCTTGTTATTGCTTCCACAAGACAAATCAAACTTAACAGTAAACTTTTTTTTTTCCTTTTAACTTATGTCCCCCGATCAAAATATATAAAACAAGAGAGTTAGAGTACAGTAAAGTGGGATGCTAGTTGGTTTTTTTCCTGAAAAAAATATTTGAATTAAAGAATCTCATTAAATAATAATGTCGATAAATTTACCGAAAGATGTTATTGCTGTTGTTGTATCTTACTTCACGATACTATATTGGCTTTTTTATGAATAAGAAATGAGAACCTGAATCAGATGTTTCAAAACAGCTGAAGATGGAAAATTACCTCAGCACCTTGTTGTTCTCTTGTTCACTCTCAGTGATATTAGACGGGAAAAAAATGCATGGAAGTTGAGGGTGGTGGTAGATGTCCTACTGAAATGAGTACAAGGGAAAAATAGTTTACATAGACAAAAAAAAAGAAACTTCACAAAACAAGAAAAAGAGTTAAAAACAAAAAAACCCAAACAAACCAACCAAAAAACCAACCATTAAACTTCATGAGGTTATAACAAATATCCTATAGGACTGTGCCAGAGACCTTTCGCAATATTAAATACCCAAATTCATGTTATTGAATATGCTGCTGGGGGAGTTTTGAGAAAACTGGGGTAAAAAAAAAAGCTTTTGTGCGCCTGCATTCATTACCAAATTCAGCAGAAAGGGTAAATGTCTGTGTGGTGAGAATATCACTAATACTCCCCTCAGCGCCTAACTGAAGAACATGTGATAGCAGTTTGTGAACTATATGATAAAAGTAGCGGTATTCCGACTTCGGGAATCTCGGTTTATTTTTTAGAATTCAAGCCCTGAAAATCCATGTGTATCAATGGTCGTGTTCCTGTCACAGGCTGTGGGCCCTCGTCAGCTCTGCAGCCTTCTCCTTCCTCATTCACAATCACCCCCTTCCTTCTTTCCACTTTTTTTTCAATCTCAGCACCCCCACCCCCTTCCTTGCACTGGAATAATCCCACGCCACTTTCCCGCTCTGTTTAACACAGGCTTTGATTAACCGCCTGTTTCATTACCACTGGCTTAGAGACGACTGTGATGTCCTTAAGCGGTTTCCATGTCGTTAACTGGATTAAGATGTTCAAGTGCACGATTCTTGTCCAAAGTAACTGGAAAAAAAATATAATAATAATAATAATGATAAATGGAACTTATATAGCGCTATATCTTGCAAAGACAAATCAAAGCGCATGCATTCGACCTAATCTTACACAGTCATACAACCAATGACAAATTAGCTTTAGAACTGTTCAGCACATCGCTTTATATTCATCAACACAGATGGGACGGTGAACGTTTAAACGAGTTCTCTCTTACCAACTTCAGTACGCAACATTCCACCGGAAGTTTCCACAGGAAGCTTCCAGACCTGGGAAGAAGTTCGTTCGTTCCTTCCTTCCTTCCCTCCTTCCTTCATTCATTCATCCATTTAATTAATTAATTAATTAATTAATTCATTAATTCATTCATTAATTCATTCATTTATTCATTCATTCATTCATTCATTCATTCATTCATTTATCCATCCATCCATCCATCCATCCATCCATCCATCCATCCATCCATCCATCCATCCATTCGTTCACCCTTTCTTCCATCTATCCATCCATCCATCCCTCCATCCATCCACGCACCCACCCACCACCCATCCATCCATCCATTCATCCATCCATCCATCCATCCATCCATCCACCCACACACCCACCCGTCCATCCATCCATCCATCCATCCATCCATCCATCCATCCATGCACCCACCCACCCACCCACCCACTCATCCATCCATCCACCCATCCATCCATCCATTTTGCGTTGAGCCTGTCCACTTAACGACAACAGCCACGTAAGGACACCCCAGAGGACTGACTGCTGGGCTCGCAAGTCAAGTCCGGCCCAGCGCGGCATTCATGGCAATGTTCACCATCTTGCGAGGCCGCTTTCAGTCAATCTGTTCTGCTTTTGGATCAAACACACTGGCAGCATCAAAAAGAGTCAGCTGTAAGGAGAGAGAAAAATAACATAAGAGATGTAAGAGAGGGAGGTAGAGGGAGAGGGAGAGGGTGAGGAGGAGGGCATGCTGAGAGGTGGTTGTGCGTGTGTGTTGTGTGTGTGTGCGTGTGTGTGTGTGTGTGTGTGTGTGTGTGTGTGTGTGTGTGTGTGTGTGTGTGAGGAAACTGGATGAAAGAAATTTGGGGGTCGTATCAGCTAATAAATGTGTCACCTTTTTCTAGCTTTCTTAAATGTTCTTTTCTTTCTTTTTAGTGATTTGTGAATGACGGCACTGTAATGAATGCAGGTCACACACACACACACACACATACACACACACACGCGCGCCGCGCGCACACACACACACACACACACACACACATACAAGCAAGCACGCACGCACGCGCGCGCGCACACACATGCACATACACACATACACACACACGCATATAAATTTGTTTACTTGTGTCTACAAGCCTTCTGAGATTCTATAGCAATAAAGGATGTTCTTGTTCTTGTTCTTGATCTTGTTCTTGATCTTGATCTTGCTCTTGTTCTTGTTCTTGTTCTTGATCTTGTTCTTGATCTTGTTCACACACAGCATTAGACTGATGCAATTGCAAAACTTTGTAACGTCTTAATCCAGTTTGTGACAAGGAAAACCACTTAACGACGCCACACAGTCTATTTAACACTGGCTTCAACTGCCCTGTTTCTGGACACCAGCAGACAGCAATGCAAACCACACCAGCTGGTTTAGTGTATTGTTCAAGGTAATATTCACAAGCTTTTGTGTCTAATAATTACCAGCAAAAAGCAAAAGAGAAGATGGCTTCAGCAGCACCCTAATTTCAACAGTAAGGATGACTACTACCTCCTCCCCAGAGAAGACCAAGTAACAATTGTGAGGCTGAGGACTGGACACTGCAGACTCAGACATCACAAGTTTACAAGCTCCTCATTGGTGATTCTGAGGTGTGCCCCTGTGGCACTTCTCCCATGACAGTGGAACACTTCCTCCAGACCAGTCCAACATACCAAAACCTGAGGGCCAATATCTGGCTTACTGACCTGCCGATGAGGGACAATCTCTTCGGACCCCTGGAGGGCATTCAGCGCACGGCAGCATTTGTCAGGGCCTCGGGAGTTGCTGTCTGAGCGTTCGACGACGACGACGAAGAAGAAGATATCACTTTTATGCGAACAGACGTAAAACTGAAGACCAACCATCCACAAGCTGCTTTCTTTACATCTGTCATACTTTGGATAGCAACCAATTCTGACATCAAAAAGTCAGTTTTAGGCAGAGTAGAGAGGCAGGAAGTGGAGGAAGCTGGTTGCAAAAATCTTCAGAGGTGCCCCAAAGTCTACTAGACTTTAGTGATAGGTGAAGGTGAAGAGGCAGGATGGGGGGGATGGAGGGAGTGTGTGTGTGTTGTGTGTGGGGGGGGGGGGGGGGGGGGGGTTGGAAAAGGTGGGGAAAGGGAACTAAGAAGCAGTTTGTGTGTGAGATAATTGAATGAAAGTAAACAGGGTCATCTGGGCTGATAAGATTGGCTCTTGCTTTGCTGGCTTTCCTTTCATGCTCCGCAATTTGTCTTATGTTGCAACGAATGCGGTTTACAGAGTCAGTCAACAACCTTCTAAATGCGTTTTTTCCTTCCTTGCTTCGACTCTATCTGCTTCTCTGACCCTGTCTGTCTGTCTGTCTGTGCCTGTCTCTGTCTGTCTCTCTCTGTGTTCCCCCTCCCTCCATCCCTCTCTCCCTCTCTCTTATAGGAATATATATATATACATATAATTTGTCTTTGCAAGATATGGCACTTTAATTTCCCTTTATTAATAACAATAATAATTATGATAGATATAGATAGATAAACACACACACAAATGGCTGGTGACTGTTGCTTTTTTCTAAAACAGTAAATAAAGTAGTATAACCAGTCAAAGAAAAGAATTTGGTTGATTGATTTTAATCAATTCATTGGAAAATTAACTTTCTTTTTGCTTTGACCTTGGAAGTGAGACTAGACCAGGCATTGTGTGAATAATAACCAAATTAATGTCAAGTTGAATCAGCCACACACGTATCACGAGTTCGTTATTCTACATAGCATTGAAGAAAAAAAAAGTCGATCTCGACATATCATTTATCAAACAAAGCCCAGAGCCTAAACTATCAAGACAAAAGGAAATCACACATGTCACTTTTCTTCGCGCTCCGTATCATTCACCTACTTGACGACCAGAATGATAATTTATTCCTTTGCTTTTTGCAGAAAACAGGGCTATAAACAACAGGATTGGATTGGATTGGTTCTGCAGACATTCTCAAGCGCATTGGTTTAGAATGACAATCCACTAGTTTTGGGGTTCCTAGGTTTGATTTGTGTCTTACACACGTTAGATACTTTTAAACAGTCAGTGAACCCACACGCACGAATGGTTTCCTCACAGAACTGCAGTTGGATGGATCTCTGGTTCTCTTTCTGCTGATCGTTCCCCCATACCTTGGTTGATGAGTTTCGCGGCTTCTCTGATAGTGTGGCCATTTCTACCTGCCAGAGGTGTCAGGGGGCCTATCCATCACCCTATCACCTGACGTACATGGACGTTTCACCACCGTACCATTGCTGACAATGAGATATATGGAGAATACGAAAGCCTTCCTCAATGGTTCTGTGTTTCTCTGTCTGTATTCCTAAACTATCATACCATTTACTGACAACTAGATATGAAGAAAGGGTACACCTTTTGGAATGGTTTCTGTGTTGTTTTCCCCGTATATATCCGCAGAACATCTGGTAAAGTGTTGTCTGTGTATAATGCACCAAACATAGGGTTTTCCATTAAAGTTGATTGAAGACCTGCACTTTGTATATTCAGCAATTGTACCTGAAACCAATAATTACCTTGAGACAAGTCAGGTGAAAGAAAGAAAGGCAAACATGCTTGTTAAATTTGCATTACCCCCCCAAAAAACACCCCAAACAAACAACAAAAAACACAACAACAACACTAGAGGCAAACTTACTTGTTGAATTTGCAAAAAATGTACATGAAAAGCCAACACTTAAACTTGCACAATATATTCCTGTTCTTTTGAAAATATGATGCGATTTCATGTATTTGTTTTTAGCTTTGGCAGTAATTTTCACTATCTTTGTTTTCATTCCTAGATTAGAGCTATGAGGTTCATCAATAGTTATTTTGTTTGCGTATGCAGCCAATTTTGCCCTAATACTTTTTTCAATTATGATTTCTTGCTTATTATAACATTATGTTTCTTTGAAAGAAGAGTATGTACAATTGCAATGTTTTTTGCCATACATTTGGTTTAATTTTGTTTATGTTTTTCCTTATCTTACATCACCGCCCCCCCCCCCCCCTCCCCTCCTGGGGTTGAAGATGAAATAAAACTTTCAACTTCTTTGAACAGACAGAAACAGAGACAGTCAAATAGCCTGACAAAGAGAAAGATGCAGAGAAAGAGAAGATAAAAGGGAATTTTTTTTTTTAATTGTTTGACCAATCCACTTTTCTACATTGTATTTTCTAGCAGAATGGCACCTTGCAAAATGGGAATCATACTAACTCTGTATACTGGACTGAAGATATTTTACCCGAAGAAAGGTAATCATTGAACAAATATCCATATGACTGCTTGTTTACTAAACACAACCTGATTGACGGACAGAGCCAACACAAAGTTCACTCTCAGCCAATCACAGCCATCAGTACAACTGACTGTGGGATGACAGCCTGATAAGACATGAGAGATCAGGCAGACAGGGAGGTAACTCCCATGTTTTGCTTAACACCGGTTGTCTCTTGCTCTGCGAAGGGAGCAGTCTGCTTTCTTCGACTTTTAGAAACCAAAGAAAACATGTCTTTTCTGCGTGTGCTTCCTCTCTTTTTTCACCTCCTTCCTGTCTCTAACTTTTGCCCATACGTTTTTCCTTCACTAGCAAGCTGAGCGTGAAGACCTCAGCCAAGAAAAACAAGGGCAGACCCTTCCTTTCCCAACTGCCATGTTTTCCCTTATCTGCAGCAAAATCTGGTAACAGGTGGTTTGCCAAGTGAGAGGACCAGCACCAACTGACACCGCCTGTCTCTCAACGGCTTGAATGGACCCACATTCCTGCATTATGGCCGAGAATGACTGCAGCACTTGTCTGGCTGTGTCAGTGTGCAGATGCATGCGTGCATACCAGTGCAGACTGTACTGCTGGACTGAATTCCTTAGTGGGGGGTACAGGAAAAAAAAAAGAGAATGGTAACTTGTGAAAAAAAGGTCTAACAACAGTTAAAATGTTGTTGGTATAGATTAAGATGTTCACACATTAACTTTCGTTTCATTATTTTATTTTCTTCCTCCTCACTGAACATTCAGATCGCAACTACTATTTTTTCTCATATGAGCGAAAATGCGTTATCAGGCCCAGTGCATCCGACTTGGGCATGGGAGAGAACTGTTA
>CM054138.1:4417380-4419880 GCA_028751875.1 Rapana venosa | reverse complement strand
AAGAAAAAGGGCACCCCCCCCCCCCATCCCCAAAAAACAAAAACAAAACAAAAACAAAGCAACAACAACAAACAAACAAAAAACAAACAAACAAAAAACAAAACAAAACCAACCTCACACAAACAAAAACAAACCCAAAAGAACATCTAAATTAACAAGTTGTTATACACTCACTTCACCTTTTAAAGGCTTTGTACAAATATATGCTTAATCTCTTAACAGTAGTTTCATTCGTTTCTGACATTAACAATACGAGCTTAAACAGACATGGATACCTAAAATATTTTCCTGGAATATAAATTGTTCTCTGATACCTTTAATTCTGGACAAGAAAGTACAAAATGAAACTCATCTTGTTTGGAATCCTTACACAATTGACATAATTATTAAAGCTCTACATAGTAAAGCTCTAGTTTTTCTGGAAGCCTGCTTGATATTCGCCAGTTAAGTTATTCTCTTCTACCCACTCCTGTAAGAGAGAGAGAGAGAGAGAGAGAGAGAGAGAGAGAGGGGGGGGGGGGAGAGAGAGAGAAGAGAGAGAGAGGGGGGGGGGAGGGAGAGAGAGAGAGAGAAGAAAGGAAGGAGAAAGAGAGAGACAGAGAAAGATAGACAGACAGAGACAGATAGAAAGAGACAGGTAGACAGACAGACAGAGCCAGAGAGAAACGAAACAGAAGTATTTCATGATACAAGAATCCATGAGCGAAGAGACCAAGCTAGGCTGTGGGGAGTGGACATGCCGTTTTACCAGCGAACCACAAGGAAAGTAACACACCCTAGAAAGAGGTAACAGCAACAACAACAACACACAGACAGACACACAGCCTTCACTGGCAAAGAGAATGGGGTGACTGTGAAAAATGTGTCTCAGTGCGAGAAATGTTGCCGCAGACGTGACAAGAAAATAGGATATTACCAAAGTATCAAGCTTTCATAAATAAAAGAAGATGAAACACACACCATTTAAGTTTACGTAAACTTAAATGGTATGGGCATGTCACAAGATCCAAAGGACTTGCAAAGACAATTTTACAAGGCACTGTCCAAGGAGGAAGAAGAAGAGGCAGACCAAGGAAGAGCTGGGAGGATAACATCAGCGAATGGACAGGCCTAGAACTCAACAAAACCCTGAGAAAGGCAGAACAGAGAGAGGAATGGAGGGAACTGGTTGTTGAGTCTTTGAGGGTGCCCCCACGGTCGTCAGACTACGGGACAGATAGATAGATAGATAGATAGATAGAAACATACACACATACACACACATACACAAACACACACACATACACACACACTCACAGAGAGAGATTTATATTTATATTTATTTATTTATATTTTATCTTTCATATCGAGGATAATGGAATAAGCACTCATGTGCTTTTTTACACCCAGTCCCCGTGTGTATGCAGTTTTGTAAATTCTGTCATCTGTTCCCACCAGCACACAGTGGCCTACTCTTACGAAAAGCGGAACAGGGTTTAACGTGTGCGTAAGATGTTCTGAGAGAGAGAGAATAGCAACCCCCCCCCCACCCAAACCACAACAAAACCCATATAGGAGACAAGAAGGAAGAAGGAGAAGGCCGGACATGTTGTTTTTTTCTTTGGTGTATTTTTATGCATTTTGTTTCTCGCTTTTTCATTACAAAATTTCAAAACGCAGCCATTTTTTTAAGGGAAAATTTAAACTAATAATTGTTGTCAAAGGTGTTAAAAACACACTTTTACAGTTTGAACAAATCGATCTCTTACCAGCTGCCAAACGCAACGACTGACCCGTTTATTGCTTTTGAGAAATTCATTATCTTTGAGCTTTTTGTTGCAGTACAGTAGGTGTGCATAATATGTATTCTTTTTCTCAACAAAGATTTGTTTCAACCAAGAAATGTTAACGAAATGGCTGGTGAGCTAAATATGAAAACATTTTTAAAAAATGGATTGCCACTCATTTTTTGGGTTTTAACCTTTTAATTTTCATTCAACTGTATTTCTTTTTTAATGAATTTTTGTTCCTGCCAAGAATTACTTTTGGTAAGTTTTCTCATATTTTTCTGAACAATAACATCCCAAACAGCATCGAAACAAAAAACAATAGCAGTAGCAACAACTACTAAAACGAATTAAAAAAAATTCAAAGCAACACAAAAAAAGGAAAAAAAAGTAAAAGAAAGAAAACGCACGAAAGTAGGCAGTTTTTCCAAGCATTTATCAGTTCGCTGATTCTACACCGCAATCTTTCCTGACATTTTCCAAAGCGAACTTTCTTTTTGAGAGTAGCCTGAAACGCAATATACTAGGCATGCACAGTCAAAGAGATAACTATCCTTTCCCTTCCCTATCTGTGGCCCAAGAAACAAAAAGAACGGTTCAAAAACCATCAGTAGCCAGCCAGCTAAGTTAATTGGAGATGAAGTGTTATTAGGCAGTATCTTTGTTCGCCCTTTGTCAGCCAGTACGAAACAAAGATATGATCAAGGCTAAACTATTTACCTTGTAGTCAGTCG
>CM054138.1:4394880-4412380 GCA_028751875.1 Rapana venosa | reverse complement strand
TTCTTCTTCTTCTTCTTCCAATCTCTTCTTTCTTCTTCTTCTTCTTCCTCTTCTTCTTCTTCTCCTTCTCCTTCTTCTTCTTCTTCTTTTCCTTCTCCTTCTCCTCCTCTCCTCCTCCCTTGTTGTTGTTGTTGTTGTTGTTGTTCTTCTTCTTCTTCTTCTTCTTCTTCTTCTCTTCTTCTTCTTCAGGCCCGTGATTCGCCTTCACTCCTATCCTCAGCTTCCTCCCTACTTTTATGGTCCGTGTGACTTACTGCCAGCTTGTCTGGTTTGAGATGTATGTATAGGATGCAAAAAAGTGTGTGTGTGTGTGGTGGGGGTGGGGGGTGGTGGTGGTGGTGTTGTGTTGTGTGTATGTGTGCGTGTGCGTGTGTGTGTGTGTGTGGGGGGGGGGGGGGTGTTGTGTTGTGTGTGTGTGTGTGCGTGTGTGTATGGGGTGGGTGGGGTTGTGTTGTGTTGTGTTGATTGTGTGTGTATGTGTGTGTGGTTGTGTGTGTGTGTGTGTGAGAGAGAGAGAGAGAGAGAGAGAGAGAGAGAGAGAGAGAGAGAGGTAGGTCACACACACAAGCTCGCACGCATGCACGCACGCACACACACACACACACACACATTAGCACGCACTCACAAATACGAATACAGAGACTTCAGACTTCACACTTTTACTGTTCATAGGTCTTAGGCTACACAATGCACAAGAATGGCGGACATATGACATAAAGTTATGAACATATTCCTATCAACGTATTATATGAAATAATGCATCAGAAAGAGAGGCAGAGAGAGAGACAGAGACAGAGACAGACAGAGGGACAGACAGAGAGCGAGAGAGACAGAGAGACAGAGAAACACACGCACACAGACCGAGACAGAAAGACAAACAGAGGCAAGCAGACAGAGCAAGACAGACACACAGAAAGGACATCAACCGTCGTCATTCACGATGCGCGAACACGAACTAGGACACAGAGCAAGGAGGCAGTGGAGTCCCAAAAATAATTATTGTTTTAGCAGTGAAGCGTAAGATTACGAAGGGCGGGCCACACAGAGAAACGTACTGGAGAACAGGAGTTCAAACAACGCCAACAATCCTGACAGGAGGGAGGGTGGAGTGACGGTGAAAAAAGTTATCCAAAATAGGAACGATTCTGCTACAGAGAAGGAGAGAAAAAATATTATACAGCCAGTCATTTTTTTCATTTATGAAACAAGAAAAAAACCAAAGAAGAAAATCCAGCACCACCACCAACACCAACTACAGCAACACATCCACAAGCAAAAAACTAATAAACTTGAGTTAAAAACAAGAAGAAGAAGAAGAAGAAAAAGAAGAAGAAGAAGAAGAGGAAGAAGAAGAAGAAGGAGAAGAAGAAGAAGAGGATCATCATCATTAAAAACAAATTTCAAAGAACTGTTTGCGGTACTCAATCTGGTAGTTTTAAAACATTTTTTTCTCCGCTTTGTTGACCCACTTTCTTTTCTTCATCCCAGTTTCAATGTCTCTACAATTTCTCTTAGAAAGACGTTAACTTTCCTTTTTTCCTTTTTTTTAAGACAATGGCATAGGAATCTGATGTTGCATAACCATCTTATCAGTCATCTAACACGTCAGTAAACAGCAGAACGACACGGAATGGGGAAAATACCTGACATTGCCATGTGCACCAGCTGGCAGATAAGAACATTACACAGTCATGTCACCTCTGCTGTTCATTGTTTCCAACATTCAGCACTAGGCTCACCTCTTGTGGTTGTCATTTCTTTCTGTCTTGATCCCATACCCCGCCCTTGTCTTCAGTGTTACTGCGTGGTTGTCATTCATAGACAACGTCACTAAAAGAGAAGAAATAATCAACACGATCAATATAATTTGTTGTGTCTGCAGGTGTGTCTCATTCAACAAGTAGTGAATGGACACTACACAAACCAAAATTAACACTTTGGTGAACAGCTTTTTGAAGTATCCAAAAATGACTTACCCTGGCAGCTGATTTTTCCTATTTTTATTTTGTTATTTCTTTTCATGTTTGACAACTCGTCTCGCTTTCCATTAACGATTCTTCCCTCTCTCGGTTCTGTTTCTATGTACTTTCTTCTTTATTGTTGTCATTTCTGCCGTTAGAATGATCTCTTCCATTAATTTTGTTAACTCTTTTCTCTTTGTTAATAAATGAATTTTGCATATATATTACCACTGATGACGATGATGATGATGTTGATGATGATGATGATGATGATGACGATGTCACTTTGTACATGCAAAGAATCTTTCCACACACATTTTTTTTAAAATCTTAATTTGCACCTACATCTTTCTTGTAATTCTAGAGCACATTTATTTTCGAAGTAACATGAAAATCAGTATACTGTAACTCAGAAATCACAAGGAATGCATAGTCAAAGAGATAAACATCCTTTCACTTTCCATCTGTGGCTCAAGGAGGAAATAAAAAAACAATACAAAAACCATCAGAAGCCAGCCAGCCAGCCAGCTTAATTGGAGATGAAGTGTTATTAGGCAGTATCTTTGTTCGCCCTTTGTCAACAAGTACGAAACAAAGATATGATCAAGGCTAAGATCTCTCCCTTCTAGTCATCCTGTCAGACTTTCCGTGTCCGTGTTTGTGGTATCTGTGGCGCCAGCTATGTGAGGAGAGGACTGACAAGCAGAATGGTACGTACCTGTCACTCCTGTTTAACAATGTCAGGTTTTGTTGTCTTTATCTCTTCCTGAAAATGAGACTGCTACAGGCACCATCTGCCAGCAAGGAAGAGAGGGAAGGGGGAGAGGGAAGACAGCTAGAACAAGAGAGACAGGGTGATGGAGAGAAACAGAGCGGGGAGGGAATGAGCTCAGAGGAACTCCACGGATTTTAGAGTAAGGCCACCAACCTATATGTAAAGTGACTCACAACCAAAGAAAGAAAGAACCAAACAAACCAGAAAAACCAAAAACAAACACCCCTCCCCCCCTCCTCAACCAACCAAAGCAAAAGAAAACCATGAAAAAGAAAAAAAAAGAAGGTAATGCAAAGAACAGTTTGTTAAAGCTGACAGAAAGAAAATCAAATTATTTTCCTCAGACATGATTTTTGTTTGTATCTATGCTGAAACTGTTAACAAATTTTATTATGATGTAAGTCTTAGAACAACAAAATATTTGACATAGCGACATCACTAGCAACTATACAAACTATCTTTTTGAAACAAAAAATTGAAACACTTGTTGAGACGAATATATCTGTATGAAAGAAGTAAATACTGAAAATTATCAACGCATGGAATTCATCTTCCAGTCTGTCACAACAAGGACATTTTCTCAAATCATTTATAATGGTGATTGAACGTTTAATCATTTTATACAACTAAACGAACAATTGTAGGAATATACAATATAAATCTATTTGTGAATATACTAATTGAACATTTTAATGTGTATTATAAGAGAATATATAAAGAACAAGCATTGATTATTGTCAACGTAAAAATTTTTACAAAAAAAATTGATGAGTTTATATCGATCACAAAGACTGATAATAACTCGATGAGAATATAGATGATTAGAGAGAGATTAAAGAAGAAGAGTATTAGAAAGAAGAGAGAGAGAGTTCAATGATATGTGTAGGAGAGAGAAGAGAGAGAGGAGCGAGAAGAGAGAGAGAGAGAGAAGAGGAGAGAGAGCGAGAGAGAGAGAGACAGGAGAGAGAGAGAGCGAGAGAGAGACAGCGAAGAGAGAAGAGAGAGAGAAGAGGAAGAAGAGAGGAGAGAAGGAAGAGAGGAGGGATCGAGAGAGAGAGAGAGAGGGAGCGAGAGAGAGAGAGACAGAGAGAGAGAAAGAGAGAGAGAGAGAGCGAGAGAGAGGAGAGGGAAGAGAGAGAGAGAGAGAGAGAGAGAGAGAGAAGAGAGAGAGAGAGACAGAGAGAGAGAGAGAGAGAGAGAGAGAGAGAGAGAGAGAGAGAGAGAGAGAGAGAGAGAGAGAGAGAGAGAAGAGCGAGAGCGAGAGCGAGAGCGAGAGAGAATGAATGAATAATCGATTTGATAGTTTGCAAGTTAATCATACATGTCAGGCAAGGCTTCACACTCGGCATCAGTCAGACTTTCATAGCAACGACATGATAAGTAAAGCGTACACATTTTGAACACTTGTGCATGTACATGTGAGTGTGTGTGTGTGTGTGTGTGTGTGTGTGTGTGTGTATGTGTGTGTGTATATATAGGTGCGTACATTTTAATTTTGTTTAAGCTTTTGTTAGTTATTGGCAACACCTTCTACTAGCCACACAGGATCGTGAAGCATGGAAAAAGATCTCTGTTGCGTCTTCTCTCATGTCCCCCCTACGTCCTTTGAGACATGGGACTGAGTGAGTGAGTGAGTTATTGGCTGCATGACTCTGTAAGAATATGTTGAATGCAAGCGCTCTGATTTATCTTTGCAAGATATAGCGCTATACAAATTCCATTTATTATTATTATTACATAATTATATCCATGCCCGCACACGCACCACTTGCACCAGCTTAACCAACATACAAAAAAAATTTCTCTTTTCCATCCCTCAGTTTCAAAGGTGAAGGTGAAGCAGCCCGTGTCACATGGCTTCACTCTTGGATGCAAAGGTCCAGCACTTCATCAGCAGTATGGCGTGACAATCCTGCTGGGTGTGAGATTCAATAATTAATAACGAGTTTATCATCATCGGCATGATCGTAGCTTTGATCAATGAGGCAGCAATTATTAATTCAGTGCAAGGCAGAGATCATGCCCACACATACCACCCACTCATGCGCACAAGCTTGTGCACCAACAGCACACAGACAGACAGACAGACACACATACACACACACTCACACACATGCACGCATACATGCACACATATGCGTGTATATCTCAGATTGCCAGTGGAGAATAAAAAGAGAAAGAAACACTTGACGAAAAAGCAGGCTTTTAGATCACTTTTGAATGAGGAACAATGTTTGAACACATCTGAGAAGAGTAAGAAAAAAAATAAAAAATAAAGGCAAACAACACAAAACAGAATGTAACATAACTAAACCAATACAAAATTAAGTAAAATGAAAAAAAAGCGACACAACAGCCCCCCCCCCCCCCCAAACAAACCCCCCTCCCAAAATAAACAAAGTCAAGTTCAAAATTTGATCAGAGAAACGCATGAAGTAAATATAACACGATCATAAACAAAATATAAAACCAAACGAAATAACCAGGTAAAAATTATTTTCGCAAAAATGAAATCGATCACGCTTATACATGCCTGGAAGTGAAAACAAAACACCATAGCCAAAGTTAAGCTGTTTGAGCCAAAGCAAACATTTGCAGGAAAACCAGACACGTATATCAAATGGAAAGGAAACATCAATGATTGAAAAAGGAAACATGGTTAATTAAATATTTCATCACCCATGTTGGAGTGAGACACTTCCTCCACTCTCTGAAATATGAGCAGCTCATTTTCAAGATGTCATCCATCACAGAGAGAGAGAGAGAGAGGTGGAGAGAGCGAGACAGAGACAGGGACAGACAGACAGACTGATTGGCTGACAGACAGACAGAGAATGAATCAATAATTTTTGTAAGCTGATTATACACGACAGACTAAACATCACACCATGTCACACATTTATAGAAACAAAATACTAGGAAAAAGCATACCAAGTTAGAACACTTGTACATGTATTCATGCATGTACGCACACGTACCGACATTTTGACGTGCACCAGCTTAACCAACATACACAAATATTCCTCTTTTCCATCCCTCAGTTTCAAAGGTGAAGGTGAAGCAGCCCGTGTCACATGGCTTCACTCTTGGATGCAAAGGTCCAGCACTTCATCAGCAGTATGACGTGACAATCCTGCTGGGTGTGAGATTCAATAATTAATAACGAGTTTATCATCACCGGCATCATCATAGCTTTGATCAATGAGGCAGCAATTATTAATTCAGTGCAAGGCAGAGATCATGCCCACACATACCACCCACTCATGCGCACAAGCTTGTGCACCAACAGCACACAGATAGACAGACACACACACACACATACAGACACTCACACACATGCACGCATACATCCACACACATGCGTGTATATCTGAGATTGCCAGTGGAAAAAAAAAAGAGAAAGAAATACTTGACGAAAAAGCAGGCTTTTAGATCACTGTTGAATGAGGAACAATGTTTGAACACATCTGAGAAAGAAAGAAAATAATAAAAAAGTAAAGGCAAAACAACCCAAAACAGAATGTAACATAACTAAACCAATACAAAATTAAGTAAAATGTAAAGAAAAAGCGAAACAACACCTCCCCCCCCCCCCCCCACCAACCTCCCCCCCCCCCCCCCCCTAAAAAAAACAAAGTCAAGTTCAAAATTTGATCAGAGAAACGCATGAAGTAAATATAACACGATCACGATCATAAACAAAATATAGAACCAAACGAAATAACCAGATAAAAATTATTTTCGCAAAAATGAAATCGATCACGCTTATACATGCCTGGTAGTGAAAACAAAACACCATAGCCAAAGTTAAACTGTTTGAGCCAAAGCAAACATTTGCAGGAAAACCAGACACGTATATCAAATGGAAAGGGAACATCAACGATTGAAAAAAGGAAATATGGTTAATTAGATATGTCATCACCCATGTTGGAGTGAGACACTTCCTCCACTCTCTGAAATATGAGCAGCTCATTTTCAAGATGGCATCCATGAGAAGAGATGAGAGAGAGAGAGAGAGAGAGAGAGAGAGAGAGAGAGAGAGAGAGAGAGAGAGAAGAGAGAGAGACAGAGAGAGAGAGAGAGAGAGAGAGAGAGAGAGAGCGCGAGAGAGACAGAGAGAGAGAGAGACAGAGAGAGAGAGGTGGAGAGAGCGAGACAGAGACAGGGACAGACAGACAGACAGACTGATTGATTGACAGACTGATTGACTGACAGACAGACAGAGAATGAATCAATAATGTTTGTAAGCTGATTATACATGACAGACTAAACATCACACCATGTCACACATTTATAGAAACAAAACACTAGGAAAAAGCATACCAAGTTAGAACACCTGTACATGTATTCATGCATGTACGCACACGCACCAGCATTTTGACGTGCACCAGCTTAACCAACGTACACAAATATTCCTCTTTTCCATCCCTCAGTTTCAGCGGTGAAGGTGAAGCAGTCCGTGTCACATGGCTTCACTCTTGAACGCAAAGGTCCAGCACTTCATCAGCAGTATGACGTGACAATCCTGCTGGGTGTGAGATTCAATAATTAATAACGAGTTTATCATCAGCATCATCATCGCTTTGATCAATGAGGCAGCAATTATTAACTAAGTGCAAGGCAGAGATCCTACCCATACATACCACCCAATCAAAACACACACACGCGCGCGCGCGCGCACGCCCGAACGCACACATACACAAGGGCGCATGCACGGACGATCGCACCCACGCTCGCAGATGTGTTCCATATCTAAGACTGCAAGTTAAGAGAGAGGAGAGAGGGGGAGGGAGCGAGGAGAGAGAGAGAGAGAGAGAGAGAGAGAGAGAGAGAGAGAAGAGAGAGAGAGAGAGAGAGAGAAACAGACAGACAGACAGAGTGACAGAGATAGAGACAGAGAAACAGTGAAACAGAGTGACAGAGAGAGAGAGAGAGAGAGAGAGAGAGAGAGAGAGAGAGAGAGAGAGAGAGACAGAGAGAGGATAGTGAGTGAGAGAGTTTCAAGGAAAAGTAGGTCTCCAAATCAGGTTTGAATGCGTCAAGCCCGATGTTTGAATACATCCGAGGAGAGTAAGAAAATAAGTGAAATAAAAATAAATAAATAAATAATTTAAGAAGGATAAAGTGACACAAAATCAAGTAATATTTAGGAAAAGTAAACAAACAACGACACACCACAACCAAACTAAATTAAATCAAGATAAAAAAAAGAAAACTTAACCAGCGCAACAGATACAGTAAATGCAATACGACAGGGAAAAAAAACCCCAAATGAAATAAACAGAAAAAAAATTATTTTAGCAAAAATGAAACCGATCACGTTTATACATGCCTGGAATTGAAAACAAAATACCATAGCCAAAGTTAAGCTGTTTGAGCCAAAGCAAACATTTGCAGGAAAACCAGACACGTGTATCAAATGGAAAGGAAACATCGATGATTGAAAAAAGGAAACATGGTTAATTAGATATTTCATCACCCATGTTGGAGTGAGACACTTCCTCCACTCTCTGAAATATGAGCAGCTCATCTCATTAAAACTTTTTCAAGATGGCATCCATCAGAGAGAGAGAGAGAGAGAGAGAGAGAGAGAGAGAGAGAGAGAGAGGTGGAGAGAGAGAGAGAGAGAGAGAGAGAGAGAGAGAGATGTGAAGAGACTGGCACACACATGTGCGCGCATACACATACACAGACACAGACTCACAGACACACATACAGACAGAGAGACAGACACAAACAAACACACATACATGTATGTATGTTTGTCCGTCGTGTTCGACGATGACCTCCAAAACAGCAGAGGAGGCAGCTGCTGTTTCGGAAATTGGGCAGAAATTTGATTATAGTGGAGATGCCTTGCCCACAGTACATCCCCACTCTCTCGGCCAAGTGGGCATAAGGACAGTCAGCGTTGGAGATGTTCTCCAAAGGCCAACCAGCCCCCAGGGCTGCAGCACATAAGGACTGTGCGAGTCAAGCCTCCAAGTCAGAGAGTCATAGTCGATCACTAAAGACTAAGCTGTAAAGTGGAATTCCATGAGTGGGAAAGCCACTGATCATACAGCTTCTCACTTTGCTACATACATACATACATACACACGCACGCACAAAGGAAATCGAGAATTAATGATCGTGCTTTCTTGTATCATCACCCTTTTTATACTGCTAGATTCACATTTCTAGGTAAATGAATCAGAAGATATTTTTAACATGAAGATGCAAGCGTTTCAAGTTGATCATAGTTGTTTTTATTTTTTTGGTTTTCAATTTTTTTAAAATATAATGCTCCCAAGGGTATTGCAGTAATAGGAAACTTGCATTGTGTTGGAAAACTAGTGTATTGTAGAGGAGTTGTTTTGAAGAAGCTCTGGATAAGTGTATTTTCGATCAGTGTTTGGGTGTAACAGGAGAACACACTGACAAAGAAAACGAAGGAGGTGAAGATGATGAAAAAGAATGAAGAGGAGGAGGAGGATGAAGAGGAGGAGGAGGAGGAGGAGAAGAAGACGAAGAAGAAGAAGAAGACGAGAAGAAGAAGAAGAAGAAGAAGAAGAAGAAGAAGAAAGAAGAAGAAGAAGAAGAAGAAGAAGAAGAAGAAGAAGAAGAAGAAGAGGGAGATGATGATGATGATGAAGGAGAAGAAATTGCTGCTGCTGCTGATGATGATAATGATAATGATGATGATGATCATGATCATGCTGATGACGACGACGTCAACGATGATAATGAAACTAGAATGATGAGGATGATTCTGATGACGATAAAAACAACCATGATGATGATCATGGTGATATTGATGATATGATGAAAATGACGATGATGATGATGATGATGATGATGATGATGATGATGATGATGAGAATGACGGTGATGGTAATGGCAACAACAAGAAAGATGTGAGAGAGAGAGCCAGCCAGCCAGGCAGCCAGAGAGACAGACAGACAGCAGCCAGCCAGCCAGACAGACAGACAGACAAACAGACAGACAGAGAGACAGAAAGACAGACAGATAGGGAAACAGAATGACAGACAAACACACAGTCACACACACAACAGACACAGAGACAGAGAGCAAACAGACTGCCAAACACACACACAGACAGACAAACAGACAAACAAACAGAAAGACAGACAAGCAGAAACAAAACCAGACCTACTGCAGAAACACAAGACTTGTTTCCCCCACAGGCTAAATTTCAAGCCTCCCTGAGGAACATGATGGCGGCCCCTGTCTGACACACCCATGAAGAAGAACTGGCATCACGCGGTACAGAGAAGGACATCTCTCCCTCTCTCTGCCTCTGCCTCCTTCCTCGCTCTCTGTCTGTCTGTCTGTCTGTCTGTCTCTCTCTCTCTCTCTCTCTTCTCTCTCTGTCTGTCTCTCTATCTCTTTCTCTCTCTATCTCCATCTCTCTCTCCCTTTCTCTCCATCTATCTCCGCTCTCTCTCTCTCTCCTCTCTCTCTCTCTCTCTCTCTCTCTCTCTCTCTCTCTTTCTCTCCATCTCTCTCTCTCTCTCTCTCTCTCTCTCTCTCTCTCTCTCGCTCCTCTCTCTCTTTCTCTCTCTTTCCCCCCCTCTCTCCATCTCCCGCTTCATCTCCTCTCTCTCTCTTCACCTACAGTAAAATAAACATTGTTATAAAACCCCGTCACAAATCTCCCCTGTGCCTTGTTGTTGTAGTTTTACCGTCTGAGCCAAAATTAGAGAGAGAGAGGGGGAGATAGAGAGAGAGAGATAGAGAGGGAAAGAGAGAGAGAGGGGGGAGAGAGAGAGATAGAGAGAGAGAGAGAGAGGGGGTGGGGGGGGGGGGGGGGGGGGGGGGGGGGGGGGGGGGGGAGAGAATATCCACGTGGTATCTGGTTTGTTCAGACGAGACCAAGAACAAACTAGGATCAAAACAGAAGAAAAAGGGGGGGTGGGGGGGGTGGGGGTGGGGGATGGTTCTCTCGTCTGCCAAAGGCATTGCATAGAATGAAAACAACACTAACACCACGTCTGCGAAACTCATTCCTCCTATCAACTCCATCTCGCTGTTTACTCATTCGGTTCATGTCAATGGAACTGCTCAGAAAGAAGAAAAAAAAAGAAAAGCAAAACAAACCTACCTTTATTTTTTGAGTTGCGCTCTCTTTGACAGAGTGAAAGTTCAACACACAAAAAGTCTGGGGTTCTTCCAGTGTGAAGTGTGTACAAAAAATCTTTGTGAGAAAATCTGTGCTAGACTTTTTTGTGCATCATTCTTTTAAAAAAATTATTTCTTTTCCCTTTCAGTTTTTTTGTGTCTGACATTCTTTTTGTTTTATCAGGGCAATGATCTTAATGCTTTTTTAAAAGAAGTATTTTTTTTTATATAAATCTAATTGTAAGGCATGTATTTTATGACAGTTTGGGTATGTAAAATAATGACTGCGAAATTATCCATTCATTGTTTTGTGTTGTATAATGATGTCTTCTTCTGTTCTTTGACAATAATGTTTCCTTGTAGTTATTGTTTTCCTTCCCCTTTGCATTTAATAATAATAATAATGTATGGAATTTATACAGCGCTGAATCTTGTAAAACAACAAATCAAAGCGCTAATGCCAGTGATAGTTCTTATATATTTGCTAGAACGTACTATGTACTTGTACGTTCGTCCACCATGCAGTGCCCCTACGACCCTGGCGGGTTACGGGACCAGTGAACAGTGAACAGTGAACTATGTACTTGCTATGCCTAATTCTGTTAGTCTTTATTCCAGGGTCTTCTTTGTTGTATTAGAACCACAAGACATTTTAAACGGCATGGCAGACTTTGTTTGTTGGGATATCTTTCTGCTGCCTCATCTTCTATGTCGTTTTTCCCCCCTGCTGTTACCAGGCCACTCATTTCAATATCTCCTCCCCAGCTATACCCACATTCATTATGTCGCATCCTCAGACTCGAAAGTCCACAGTGAGACTATTCATGTCAAACAGTGGACAGCGGTGGCGGCAGCAGTAGTGCATAGTACCTCTGACAGCCGAAGTGAAAAGAACATGATCCACAAGAGCAGTTGCAGGAGTTGTAAGTAGTAAGAAACAGCGACACCGTGCTACCTGGCTCCACGATCACACACAGCAGTTCCCCAGTGGAGCGGTCGAGGGCCTGTCAGTACAAATAGCATTATAATAATAATAATAATAATGTATGGAATTTATATAGCGCTGAATCTTGTAAAGCAACAAATCAAAGCGCTCAGATTTTATTTCATACCGCTTTAAGTCACGGCAGATTTCTCTCCGTGAAATTCGGGCTGCTCTCCCCGGGGAGAGCGGGAGAACGCGTCGCCACTTAGCGCTGCGCCACCCTTTCACCCTTTTTTTTTTTTTTTTTTTTTTTTTTGCAGCTGTATTTTTTTCCCTATCAGAGTGGCTTTTTTCTAAGAATTTTGCCAGGGACAACTCTCTTGTTGCCGTGGGTTTTTTTACGTGCGTTAAATAATTACGTGTAACACACGGGACCTCGGTTTATCGTCTCATCCGAAAGACTAGCGCCCAGACCACCACTCATGGTCTAATGGATGGGGGAAAAGTTTCGGGCCCAGACGGGATACGATTCACGCACACTTCCGACCCGGACTTTTCGCTTTCTAGACAGGCGCGTTACCTCTAGACCACCGATCCACCTTAACGGCAGCGGAACGTATTTTCGCACAATAGTTGCTGTCTGAGCGTTTGACGACGACGACGAAGAAGAAGAAGATGATGAAGAAGAAACGCAGTTGTTAAGGATGAAGAAACGAAAGCGTAACAAAACTGACTGTGACAGTTCTCTCTAGATATAGTCCGCACGCACACGCATGAAATCTAATTTAACTCAAAGTTCATTCAGAATTCACAGCTTTAAAACAAAAAGACTAACTTTCTAACCATACTTTTCCTGGAGGAGTTGGTGTTTTGTTCACTTAAAAGAGAGGGAGCGGGAGAGAGAGAGAGAGAGAGAGAGAGAGAGAGAAGAGAGAGAGAGAGAGAAAAGAGAGAGAGAGAGAGAGAAGAGAGGGAAGAGACAGAGACTGAGAGACAGGTAGTGAGAGAGAGAGAGACAGAGAGAGAGAGAGACAGAGAGAGAACTGGTGCATTCTCTTATTTCTCTGGAGAGAGACATCGACACTAGACAATTGTCTGACAGAATTGTGCGTGTTCACCTCCTTTTTCCCCCCTGAACACTTTTTTAAAAAACTTAACTTGAAACCTTTACTGAAATTTAACACATTAAACCCGCGTCTGTCTGTCTGTCCGTCTGTTTGGCAGCCTCTCTCTCTCTCTCTCTCTTACTCTCTCTCTCTCTTTTCTCACACACACACACACACACACACACATACACTCACACACACATACACTCCACACACACACAGATGATGGAGGGAGACTGTTCATAGATTGTGTATAAACCTATCTTATTGCAATCCTTGCTGAATATCAACTGATCTTTCTTTTTTCCTTTTTTGTTTTGTTTACTCCTCATTACCTCCCCCTACCCTCCCTCCCTCCCACTCCCCAAGCCCTTCCCTTTCTCACAGGAAGCAACAATCAGTCTTCAACATGGTCCACCCCACAATCATGTCCACATTTTCTGAACTGTTTTTCACCCCCCCCTCCCTATTCCTTCCTCTTTTCTTTGTCTATTTTCCGCCTTCTTGGCTCCTTCTCCTGCCTCCTTGTCCACAAAGATTTAACATGTAGCAATTCTCTCCTGAGCCAAAGTCAGATGTGCTCGGCCTGTCTTGTCAGGTGCTTAACAGGAGCGCAAGGCATTACATTAATTTTTTGCTCATATGACAGACAACAATAGTTGCTGTCCGAGCGTTCGACGACGACGAAGAAGAAAGTTCATCTGACCTTTCATTTCTTGCTCTGCTATTGACTATCAGAGAGTGGGGCGCGAGGTGTGAATTATGTTTGAATGAATCAGCGTCAGTTTGGCTGTTTCAGTAATGTTGTCGCCCCTTATCGCGCCAGACAGGGGAGGTAAAGCTGCCACATCTCCGCTGGCTAGCACGCCTTAACTCCCAAGGTGTGTACAGCATCGACTGGTGTTCACTCTTCCCCGTCCTGATATCACCCTGGGGGGCTTTCAACTTTTCTTTTAAACGTTTCTCAAAGTGTAGTTCTTCGTTCCTTTTCTTCCTGTAACATCCTTCTTGTCTATTTTCACCATTTTGGCCCAGTTTTCCTGTTTCTTTGTTCAGAAAGACTAAAAATGTAACAACTCACTCCTGAGCGGGAGTCAGATGTGCTGGGCCTGCCTTGTCAGGCGCTTAACAGCACCACAAGGCAACACATTTTTGCTCATTATGACAGACAGCAATGGTTGCTGTCTGAGCATTGGATGATGGTGAAGTTCATCCAGCCTTCCCTCTTCTTTTGACTATCAGAGAGCCGGGGCGAGGTGTGAGTTATGTTTGAATGAATCAGCATCAGTTTGTGCTTGTTTCAGCCATGCAATGTTGTCGCCCCTTATCGCGCCAGACAGGGGAGGTAAAGCTGCCACATCTCGCTGTTAACGCCTTAACTCCCAAGGTGTGCACAGCATCACTGGTGTTCACTCTTCCCCGTCCTGATATCACCCTGGGGGCTTTCAACTTTTCTTTAAACGTTTCCAAAGTGTAGTTCTCGTTCCTTTTCTTCCTGTCACCTCCTTCTTGTCTATTTTCTGCCCTCTTGGCCCGTTCTCCTCTTTGTCCAGAAAGACTAAAAATGTAACAACTCACTCCTGAGCCGAAGTCAGATGTGCTGGGCCTGCCTGGTCAGGTGTTTAACATGTGTAACACAATACAATTTTTGCTCATATGACAGACAACAATAGATACAGTCTGAGTGTTCAACCATGACAACAAATAAGCTTATCCGGCCTCTCACCTCTCTCTTCTTTTGACAATCAGAGAGCAGAGCTAGGTGTGAATTATGTTTGAATGAATAGGCGTAATAAGTATGGGCTTGTTTAAGCCCGTAGTGTTGTCGCCCCTTATCGCGCCAGACAGGGGAGGTAAAGCTGCCACATCTCGGCTGTTAACGCCTGAACTCCCAAGGTGTGCACAGCATCACTGGTGTTCACTCTTCCCTGTCCTGATATTACCCTGGGGGGCTTTCAACTTTTCTTTAAACGTTTCTCAAAGTGTAGCTTGCTCTTCTGTTTGTTTGGCTGGCTGGTTGTCTCTTTTACATAAGCTAACATAGATTTGGTGATGGGTGCGTAGAGATCAATGGATGCTTTTCCGAAATTAATGTGTTATGTGCTGATGATGACAATACAATGGTGTATCTTGCATGCACGGGTAATGTTGCGTATTTATTTGTGTGCATATAAAATTAAATAAAGCACTGGCAAGATTGCATACACTCTCACTCATGAGGTTGTAGAAATATATATCGTTGATCTCTGCAAACCATAGCTGAGAGATGGGAAACAGCAAATTCACAATCAGCAAATATAAAACTGAAATCCAACCATTCCATCAGGGGTGGCTTTTGCACTCATTCTCCACATCACTGCCATGTCTAAAAGGTACTGGCAGGTCTGAACTTGAAGTTGACCTGAAAGATCGTAAAACAATCCCCATTCTTAATTCATCAAACGCCACCGGGATTCAGATCCACGACTTCATGGACTCAAGGAATTGAAGTCGAACGGTCTTAACCATCCTTCTGTAGCGTCTGCCGAATTTTTTGGCTTTAAATTTTCTCTAGAGGGAATTACAGTGTGCACAGCATTCCATACACACTGCACTACAATTGCTCATAAATCCAATTTTCTGATGGTAGACAAACTGCATACTGTAGATACCCCCCAAAATCCAATTTTCCTTTTGTTTTGCAGAAACACTCTTGGTAAACATAAAATGCAGCACCACCATGTACATACATGCGTGATCTGCTACAAGCATGGAGTTGACCCCCTGTCTTTCTATTTCTAACTTTTGTTGTCGTTGTTGTTGCTGTAAATTTAACACCTATGTGCGTATGTGTACCTGTGCACACATACACATGCACATGGAAGCATGCACTCACACAGAGGCACACACAGACAGAATACAAACACACACACACGCACACACGCACACGCACGCACACACACACACACACACACACACAACACACACACACATATTTTCACAGAGGAGTTATTTCCCGTGCCTAACAGCGAAACTCCCTAAAGGGGAATCACTCTCTAGGGTTCCGCTGATGGAAAGCAGAAGTGTCGGCCTTAGCTAACTTCACTAATCGCGTTACTGGTGGTGGGAGGAAATGAACAAAAAAATCAAGTTAATCTTTCTAGGCCCCCTTGTATTACGCCACTTACAGACATGATGCACACAGATCAGGGGAATGAGGAGATGGGAAAGCAATAAAAGAAAAATTAGAAGAAGTAAAAGAAAGAGAAGAAAGAAGAAGAAGAAAAATAGAAGAAAGAAAAGAAGTATTAAAAGGAGTAGAAGAAGTAAAAGAAGAAGATGGTTAGAAGAAGAAGAAAAAAGGGAAAAAACCCTCGAAGAATTAGAAGCAGAAGACAAATTAAAAGAAGAGGAAGAAAGAAGAGGATACGGAGAAGAGAAAGAAGAGAAGAAAAAGGAAAAGAAGAAAAGAAGGGAAGAATTGTGCAGAAAAAAAAAATACTGCAGAAGAATTGCAAAGAAGAAGAATTCCGAAAAAGAATTATGAAGGAGAAGAAGTATGGAGAAGAAGAATTACCATGAAGAAATGCATAGAAGAATTCTGAACAAAAAGAATGCGAAGAAGAAGAATGCAAAGAAGAATATGAAGAGGAGAAGAAGGAGAAGAAGAAGAAGAAGAAGAAGAAGAATGATGATGATGATGATGATGATGATGATGACGACGACGGTAAGATAGATAGATAGATGGACAGGTAGATAGGTAGATAGTGAGATAGAGAGAGATAGATAGAGATAGAGAGAGAGAGAGAGAGAGAGAGAGAGAGAGACAGACAGCAGACAGACAGACAGACAGACAGACAGACAGACGGACAAAGAGAGACAGATAGACAGAGAGACAGATAGACAGAGAGACAGACAGAGAGAAATAGACATACAAAGGAACAAACCTGCAGACAGAAGCAAAATTGAAACAGAGACAAAAGACATTTATAGCATTCAATAAATCAATGTTGAACGTATTGCCAAATAAAGATGACATAATCCTGCTTTATCAAAGGCGGCATTTCCATGAAATTGTATTCCCTGTCCCTTCATCTGCTGTGTAGCACGAGCATGCAGAGACACTATAATGTTTCATTAGTTTGATCTGGGGTTATGGATATTCTGGATGTAGAGGGAATAGAAACAAAAAATATGAAGGAGAACATGGATTTGGAGGCTTTTATACTTTCACTCTGCTGATCTCTTTCTTTTCTTAAAGCATATACAAGTGCATATTCTCTCTCTCTCTCTCTCTCTCTCTCTCTCCCCTCTCTCTCTCTCTCTCTCCTCTCTCTCTCTCTCTCCTCTCCTCTCCTCCCCCCCCCCCCCCCCCCCCCCCTTCACTCTCTCTCACACACACATATTAGTAAGGTACATCTTCTTTTCCCTTTTTAAAAAAAAACCATTTGCACAATTATAGTTCAATGATCCGAATAGTTATATACCTTCATTTTCCTCTTTCTCTCTATCTTTCTGTTCATGCGCGCATGCGCGCGCGTACACAGGCAAACAAGCTTTCCCCAATGCTACACTTTGTGCCATACATGTCAATACAAAGACAAGAAAAAATGTGACACTTTACCACGAAATG
>CM054138.1:4382380-4389880 GCA_028751875.1 Rapana venosa | reverse complement strand
TAACATTTCACCAGAAAATGTAATGTTTATTCTTCACTTTATTATTCTTGTTTATTCCTCTCCAAAGTCAAACCTCTAGAAGCTAACTCTGAGAACATTTACACATTTGAATTTACTCTAAATTCACTTTCTTGTTTTGAGCAGTTCTTTTGTTTCAATGACGTTTTCAATTTTGACTAACTGTTAATTTCTTGTGTGAGCTTGCAAAGATCAAAAGTATTATTACTCCACGTCTGTTTATTTGTTTGTTTGTTTGTTTCATTATGCCTTTTTACTGGTCAGTATAATTTGCAATGTTATCGTCTCTGATCACGTTTCCTTTCATGTTCATGGATATTATTAACAACTGAAGAACAAGATTAATCACAACTAATGTTCAAAGCTGAATAATAGAATTTTCTAGCAGTCGGCTGAGCAATCCCTTGAAGGCAATGATGAGGTAGAGTTACGCAAACAGCGATTGAAGGTTGAAATAATAATTATAATGTATTGAAATAATTTTGACTCCCTGGGTAAAGATATTGATTGGATTACACTGTTGAAGGACATTCGCACAAGCTAGCTTGCACACACACACACACACGAACGCACGCACACACACACACACACACACACACACACACACACACACACACACCACGCACGCACGCACACACGCACGCACACACAGGTATTATATCTGTCTGTCTGTCTGTCTGTCTGTCTGTCTCTTCTCTCTCTCTCTCTCTACACACACACACACACACACACACACACACACAACACACACACACACACACACACACACACCACACACACAACACTAACACACAAACACAACCACCCCACAGAGTGAACAGACGTTAAATTGAAGACAACAACAACAACAACACGCGCGCGCGCGCACGCACGAACGCACGCACGCACGCACAGCACCACATATGTACGTACAAAACAATTATTTATATCACGTTTCTCATGAAAATATTACATCCATTAAAACCAACAAACACTTTTTGCTTTCACTTACGAAAGGCTACCTACGTGTGTGGTGTTGTGTTTACAGATGCCTCCAGTTTCTTATTATGACGCTCGTGCATTTATAATAATGTTTAGTATCAATCAAGTGCGGAAAATGACTACTCATTTCCTTATCACTTTTCCAAGCCCAAAGCGCCTGTTTGACGTCATATGCGTCATTTACTTTTATCGTCAGCTTTGACAACGTGTACAGAACTTTGCAGTCATGGCATTTCTTCAGGTCACGAATAACAGAAACGAGGTTCCAGACATGCTTTTCTCAACCAACTGCGGATGCAGGCAGAATCTTTCAAGCTAGGAAAGTTACCTTACCCTCAGACAAAGAAGCACCGGGTCTTTAGATATTCCCCTTTTGGGATGCCGGGGGCCTGCCAGTATAACATTTAAAGCATCCCCACCTTCTGGAAATTCTGTGCTAGAAATTTCCTCTTTTCTATCACTCTCTTTGTTCCAGCCTTCTTCCTGTTCTTCCTGTCATCTCTTCCTTGTCTTTTTTTCCTGCCTTCTTGGTCTATTCTCTTGCCCTTTTTTCCCTCAGAAAGACTTAAAAGATAATACTTCTTTCTTATGCCGAAGTCGGATGCGCTGGGCCTGACTTGTCAGGCGCTTAACGGCAGCGTGGCGGGATTTTCGCTCATAGAACGGACAACAATAGTTGTTGTCTGAGCGTTCGACGACGAAGAAGAAGAAACATCTCCTTATCAGTCTAACTCATGTATAATCGTTTGTTGATTTTCTGTCAGCAGAAGCACTGTCTTCTGTTTTTGATGTGTTTTAGTTCGTCAGAAGCACTGTCCTCTGTTTTTGATGTGTTTTAGTTCGTTTCTTTCTCTGTTCATATTCCCGACTTTATACCAATAAATGGAAGCTATATCCCAATCAGAGGACGGGATAACTCAGTGGTCAGAGCACTCTCTCTCCCCCCAAACTAAGGTTAAGCAACGTTGATCAATGGTTACCTCTTGGATGGGTGACCGTTTGTGCACCTTGGCTTCAGTACAGTTCCCCAGTTCACCCAGCTGTAAATGAGTACCCGCCCACTTTAAGGTCAGGGAAGGTAAAGCAGCGAGGGAGAGGAGACGGAGGCTGCTGATAACCTACAGATGCTGAGGTCTCTGACATCTCGCTTCCCAAACGATAGAATGATTATGTTACGGGAACACCACCGTTACCTTTTTATATCCCAACAGAGTTGTAAAATGAAAAGGCTTCAGGACGATAGTCACTCCTACACACGCGGAAACGGGGTAGATTTTCTCGCTAATAATAATATAACAGGGCGGGTTGAAACTGAGGACGAAACCTTTACAGCAAGCAGCTGGTCGTTATGTCAGAAACCTAAGAGAGTTCGCTGCGTGACATTTCCACCTCCTCGTCCGTAGTGTTAGTGCTGACTTCCTGGTACGCCCAACCCCCATCCCCCCCCCTCTCTCTCTCCCTCCCTCCCTCCATCCCTCTCCCTCTCCTCTCTCAGTCTCTCTCGCCTCTCCCTCTCTCTGTCCTCTCTCCTCTCTCCTCCTCGCCTCCTCCCTCCCTCCATCCCCCCTCCCTCTCTCTCCTCCCTCCCTCCCTCCTCGCACTCTCTCACCCTCCTCCCTCCTTCTCCCTTGGGTATTTTTGTGTTCCTACGGGCGGGGCTCGGTTTTTACCTGGCTTATTCGTTGCCTCGATTAGGTTTTTTGTCTGGCTTGTCTCCTCTCGCCTCCCTCCCCCCCCCAACTCTCTCCTCCCCCCTACCTCCCTCCCTCCTCCCCCCTCTCATCCCCCTCCATCCTCCGTCGTCTCACTCTCCCACCCTCCCTCCCTCTCCCCCTCCCTCCCTCTCTCTCTCTCTCTCCCTCCGCCCCTCCCTCCCTCTCTCTCTCTGCCTCCCACCTCTCTCTCCTCGCCCCCCGCTCCCCTCCCACCCCTCCTCTTTCCCTCCTCCCTCCCCACTCCCTCGCCCCACCTCTCTCCCTCTCCTCTCTCCCTCCCTTCCTCTCTCTCTCTCATCTCCTCCCCCTCCTCTCTCCTCTCTCCTCCTCCCCTCCATCCCTCTCCCTCTCTCTCTCTCTCTCGCCTCCCTCCTCTCTCCTGGGGTTTTATTAATGTTTCTCGGCGTGCTGGATGTGCCTGGGTCTCCTCGTCTATCCCGAAAAAAAGAATCATCTCATTCTCTCTCTCTGCCTCCCCCTCCTCTCTCCCACCCCCCCTCTCTCTCCTCCCGCCCTCCACACTCCCCTCCCTCACACCCCTCCCCGCACCTCTCTCCCATCCCCTCTCCTCTCCATCGCTCCTCCTCCTCTCTGCCTCCATCCCTCTCTCTCCCCTCCACCTCTCCTCCTCTCCCTCCCCCCCCCCCCCCCCTCTCTCTCTCCCCTGTGCCTAGCTTGGCAAAACCAGGGAGAGACACACAGAGCCCAGGATACAAGTTTTATCAGTTTGTTATCGATGTTTACACAGGGGTAAGTAAGGCCTACAGTAAAATGTTGTTACGCTTCATAATGCGATGTTGAGACTTTTTTCTAGCCATGACATTAGCACAACAACATGACTGTACTTATTCTCCAGCAAAAAACAACATAAGAACAAACCTGGCCCAGGCAAAAAGCTGTGTCCAGTTATTGGTGTCAGCTACTTGCCAAGGCCTACACTAAAACGTTGTTATGTTGTGAAATGGTGTGTTGAGGTTTCCTTCAGCCTTGACAAGCTCTTAACACAACAACCTGCACACTCCTTTAAAGGAGAAAAACATCCTCTGAAGTCGGAGTACGGCTGCCTATATGGCGAGGCACTTGAAAACAGTCGTACACGGAAACTTCTCATTTAGTGTGTGCAATTTCAATCTCACAGAGATTCCAAGATGGGATGAGTGAGCCAAGAGTGCATATTCTGGGTGACCCCCAGAGTGTTAAGCTGGAGAACGCACAACAGTAACCACCACCACCCCACCTCCACACCACCACCACCACACCACCACCACCACCACCACCACACCCACCACACACAACAACAAACAACAACAGAACAACCCCATCTCGAACTTGAGTTTGAATACCTATAATTATTTGAAAACAGCCATACACATACATTTCTCACCCAGGGTATACATATGGCCTCACAATGATGCCTAGGGGTCATAGTGAGACAAGGTAAACACTCTGGATGCCACTTTGAATGTTAATAATTAAACAAATGCACACAATTCAAGGGTCGGGATAGCTCAGTGGTCAGAGCACTCGCTTTCCCCCAGCTAAGGTTAAGCAACATCGAGCGTGGTTACCAGTTGGATGGGTGACCATTTGCGCGTCTTGGCTTCAGTACAGTTCCCCCAGTTCTCCCAGCTGTAAATGGTCCCTGCCTCTTTGGGCGAAGTTGCAGCGCGGGGATGCGTCCCTCAATATGCTGGCCCCTTGAGAAGTTGAGGTCTCTGATGCCTCACTCCCCTACGACCACATAGGTCATGGGACACCTTTACCATGACTTTACAGTTCAATATGTGCTGGTCAGTATTCCAGTTTCTGTCATACGTGTATGTGTATAGGTGTGCAGTCCACTTATGAGTAACTGCATGTACAAAATTAATGAACCTGAAAATGCACGAAACAATGTTGCATTGGCATGAGTGAAATACGTGATGAGTGTGTGCGAGCTTGTAACGTATGGCACATGCTCGGATGTGTGTGTGTGTGTATGTGTGCACGCGCGCGCGTGTGCGTGCGTGCGTGTGTGTGTGTGTGTGTGTGCAAGCAGAAACCATTACGTACAATACACCTATGAAGCTTACTTTTTTTTTTTTGGTAAGAAAGAAAAACAGCCACCACTACCACCATCCTAACTGACCCTGCAAAATCCTTGACCAAAAACAGCAACAACACACACACACACACACACAAAGCCACATAGTGTAGTGGGCAATCACAAAAGCAACACTGTCATGTCAGTCAACCATCACTAAGCGAGTGACAATCTCTGACCGCCACACAGACAAAGCTGACATGCTGTGAAGTGATTCTCTCCTTTGATGTAGCGGCTAGATCCCAAGGTGACAGGTAATGGCAAAGTAAACGCTACTGCCAGGCTTTTCCCTGTCCACTATAATTACACGGCGGATCAAGGCTAGGATGAAGGTGCATTGAGGGTGAACTGTGTACATACATTATTTCACTACCGCAGTGGGGGGAAGGGTTGGGGGAGTTGAACTGTGTACATGCAATTACATGCATGGATCGGTAGTCTAGAGATAACGCTTCTGCCTAGAAAGCAAAAAGTCCGGGTCGGAAGTGTGCGGTGGTTCGAATCCCGTTTGGGGCCCGAAACTTTTCCCCCCATCTATTAGACCATGAGTGATGGTTTGGGTGCTAGTCTTTCGGATGAGATGATAAACCGAGGTCCCGTTTGTTATCCATGATTATTTAGAGCACGTAAAAGAACCTCACGGCAACAAGAGAGTTGTCCCTGGCAAAATTCTGTAGAAAACAGCCACTCAAGTAGGGTAACAAATACAGTTGCAGACAGGAAAAAAAAAAGGGTGGCGCTGCTCTTGTGGCGACGCGCTCTCCCCGGGGAGAGCAGCCCGAATTTCACGTAGAGAAATCTGCTTGACTTAAAGTGGTATGAATATGAATGAATGAACACATTATTTCACTACCATAGAAGTAGAGGGGCAAAGTGACCTAATGGGTAGAGTGATGTAGCTGGGGTCTGATGGTGACTAAGTGCGTGGGGTTCAAACCTCCACTGATCCGTATGACAGGATTTTTCACCCCTTGGAGTAAAATTGGTGTCAATCTTCCATTGATTCGTATGAGAGGAGTTTTCACCTCTGGGGTAAAATTGATGACTTTGTATTGCCTTTCCCCTGACATGATAATCAGTCTTTCGGCTGAAGTAAAACCGAGATAATTATGAGTTCTAGGTTGCATGTACGTGCATCATCTTGTATTGTGTTGAGTTGTGTTGTGTTGTGTTGTATTGAATGGTATTGTATTGCAATGTGTTGCATTGTATTATATTATATTGTATGGTTTTGTATTGTTTTGTATTGTACTGCAGTGTATTGTATACTATTGTATTGTAGTAGACACTACTTTAAGTTACGGTAGATATCTCTGTGTGAAATTTGGGCCGCTCTCCCCTGGGAAGAGCTCGTCGCCATAAGAGCAGCGCCACCCATCATGTTTTTCTTTTCTTGTCTGCATGTATATTTGTTTCCTTATCAGAGTCGCTTTCTTGTTTCTTCTCACAGAATTTTGCCTGGGACAACTGTCTTGTTGCCGTGGGATCCTTTACGTCTGCTAAATGCGTGTTTGCATACATGACCATGGTTTATCGTCTCATCCAAAAGACTAGCACCCATATCACCACTCAGGGACAAGTGGATGGCGGGTAAAAGTTTTAGAGCACAAACGGGGATCGTACCATCACACACTTCGAACCTGAACTTTTCTCTTTCCAGGCAGATAACGTTACCTCTAGATCACCGATCCAAATAATAAATTGTGTGGTATTAGCGAAAAACAAAATCTGGACACGATACACATTTTTCTCAGTAGTTTTTTTTTGGGTACAACTTACAGACTACTGTAAAAGGTGGTATAAGCTCTCACTTCTCCTCTCCTCTCCTCTCCTCTCCTCTACATCACAACAAAATAATGTAGGAGAATCAACATTAGAGATAACAACATCCAAACCCAGTGCTGTTGACAAATACGAGGCCAAGAAAATAGACGACTACTGTTTTCGAATCCCATTCAACAACTCCCCCCCCCCCCCCCCCCCCCCCCCATTCAACAACTCCCCCCAACAAAAACAACACCCCCCCCCCCAAAAAAAAAAAAAAAATCGGGTATCGCTGCATCTAACATGATTAACATGGTGTGCTGGAAAAGAGGGTGGTGGTTGGTGGTTTGGGTAGCAGGATGGGGGGTGGGGGGATGGGGGGCATTGAGGTGGAGGGGATGTGGGTTAGGTTTCTGGAATGTTGCCTTGGTGCATTTCCCGTCTTACTTGTTTGACATTTATACCTTAATCTTTCCCTTCAGTCTGCATTCATCTGCATGAAAAGGTTACGTTTCAGAAGCGAGGGAATGCATTTTTCGTTGTTGTTGTTGTTGTTGTGGAGCTGGTGGGGGTTGTGATGGTGGTGGTGGTGGTGGTGGTGGGAGTGTGTGTTTTATTAAAAAAATTTTTTTATTCTTTTATATCGAGGATAATGGAATAAGCTCTTATAAGCTTTTTTTTTTAAACGTCCAGTCCCCGTGTGTATGCGGTTTTGCAAATTCTGTCATCCGTTCCCACCGGCACACAATGGCCTACTCTTACGAAAAGCGGAACAGGATTTAACGTGTGCGCAAGATGTTCTGCGTGCGTTCGCACACGGGGCCTCGGTTTATAGTCTCATCGGAAGGACTTTTGGGAAGAGTGGAATCTGCACTGATGTTAAGTCCAGGGGAAAATATCCCCTTGAACGGGAATCGAACCTGGGTCGTCAGATTGCGA
>CM054138.1:4374880-4377380 GCA_028751875.1 Rapana venosa | reverse complement strand
AATAAAAATAAAACAACCCAAAAAAAGAACGGAAGAAAGAATAATTTTTTAAAAAATTCGCAGAAAACCATATCCTCCTCCCTTTTCATCCCCCCCCCCCCCCCCCCAAAAAAAAAAAGAAGAAGAAGAATCCCCCCCCCCCCCCCCCAAACAAACCTAACAGCAAACAGCTAAAACAAACCGTCTAAGAAAAGAACAGCAAACAAAACAACAACAAGAAAGACATTTAAAAGGGATCTCTGTTACAACACAACATGTGGGGCCAGAGAAACACGAAGAAGAGAGCCGTTTTTTTCCCCCTCCATGCCTCCTCTCTTTGGCTCCACTTACACACCGTTATCCAACATCAGGGGTATGTAACTCTCCCAGCTGCATCGCCATGAAAGCAAGGGGCCGTCACTGTAGATGATAACGTCATCAAGATGGAGTCGTGTTGCATAATATGACGACAGGAAGAAAATGAGCGGCGTTTTCAGATCTGATTCAATTAAAAGCTTTAAAAATGTAAACTTAGCTTGAAGTTGGTTTTGAAAATGTGGGTAAGAAGGATTCTCATTGACTGTTGTTGAAAATAGATGCAAGCGTTTTGTTGATTAGCTGACAAAATTTTGCCCTAGATTCATTCCCTTTTTGATTGATTACTTTTCTTTTGTTTTCTACTCGTGCGGAAAATCTTTTAACAGATTTTTGTGTTTAGATTTTTTGTGTGAAATAATTATTCACACAGTTTTACGTATGATTCCCTTTTATTTATTTTTTTTAAAAAGTGTAGAACCATTTAGTTACTCACCACGCCTATTTGTTGTTATCGCTTTTTCCATCTTTATTTCTGTCTGTGTTGTGCCTCTTTCTTTCTTTCTTTCTTTCTTGCTTGCTTGCTTGCTTCTTTCCTTCCTTTGTTTTTCCTTGCTTTACTTTCTTGCATATTCTTTCTTTTTTTCTTTCTCTTTAATTCTATCTAGCAGACTACACACGTTACAATATCACAACTTTTAGGAAATTCATTTTTCACAGACAGCATTCTATTATTTACCTCACTTTCCTGTTCCTCTCCCTTTCACCGCACTGACGTCTTTACCATAGGGATAGTGCTGGACATTATCTGAGCAGAATGATGCTGACTCTTTCTTCTGTCTTTCTCTCTTTACTTTTGAGGGGTTTTTTCTCTTCTGGTTTTTTTTTTCCAATTCCTTTTTTCCTGTCTTACTTTCTTCCTTCTTTGTTTTTGCATCTCTTGCTTTATTCTGTTCTGTTCTGTTCTTTCTTTCTTTCTTTCTTGCTTTCTTTTCTTTCTTTCTTTTCTTTCTTTATTTTCTTTCTTTCTTTCTTTCTTTCTTTTCTTATCTTTTCTTGCTTTATTCTGTTCTTTTCTTCTTTCTTTCTTTCTCTTTCTTTCTTTTGTTTGCACACTCCTTTCTTCCTTCCTTTCCTTTCCCTCCCTCCCACCCTCCCTTCCTTCCTTGCTTCCTTCATTCCTTCCTTCCTTCCATCCTTCCTTCTTTCCTCCCTTTCTTTCTTTCTTTCTTTTACTTCCCTGCATATTCTTTCAATTTTTTCTTTCTTTTTAATTCCATCTAGCAAATTACACACGTTACATTGTCAACACTTTTACGAAATTCATTTTTCACAGACAGCATTCTATTATTTACCCCACTTTCCTGTCCTCTTCCTTTCACCACACTGACGTCTTTACCATAGGGATAGTGCTGGACATTATCTGAGCAGATTGATGGTTTCTTTCTTCTTTCTTTCTTTACTTTTGAGTTTTTTTTCTCTTCTGGTTTTCTCTCCAATTTCCTTTTCTTCCTGTCTTAATTTCTTCCTTCGTTGTTTTGCCTGTCTTGCATTTTCTTTCTCTTTTCTTTTCTTTCTTTCTTTTTTAATTTTTAAAATTTTTTACTTTCTGTCTTTCTGCCCTTCTTTCTTTTCCTTCCTTCCTTCATTCTTCCCTTACTTCCTTCCTTCCTTTCTTTCTTTCTTTGTCTTACTTTCTTCCTTCTTTGTTTTTGCCTCTCTTGCTTTTTTATGTTCTGTTCTTTCTTTCTTTCTTTCTTTCATTCTTTTCTTTCATTCTTTTCTTTCTTTTTTTTTGTCTTTCTTTCTTTCTTACCTTTCTTTCTTTTCCTTCCTTCCTTCCTCCCTCTCTTCCTTCCTTTTTTCTTTCTTTCTTTCTTTCTTTCTTTCTTTCTTTGTCTAACTTTCTTCCTTCGTTGTTTTTGCCTCTTTTGCTTTTTTCTGTCTTGTTCTTTCTTTCTTTTTCTTTCTTTCTGCTTTTCTTTTTTTTTCTTTCTTTCTTTCTTTCTTTTCTGCCTTTCTTTCTTTTCCTTCCTTCCTTCCTTTTGTTCTTTCTTTCTTTCTTTCTTCCTTCCTTCCTCCCTTCCTTTCTTTCGTTCTTTCTTTTTTTCCCATCTTTTTAATTCCATCTAGCAGACTACACACGTTGCATTATCACCACTGTAATGAACTTCATTTTTCACAGACAGCATTCTATTATTTACCT
>CM054138.1:4359880-4369880 GCA_028751875.1 Rapana venosa | reverse complement strand
ACACACACACACACACACACACACACACACACACACACACACACACACACACACACACACACATATTCTCTCTCTCACACATACACACACACGCACCCACGGACGCACGCATACACACACATACACACACGCACGCTGGCTTGCACACACACACACACACACACACACAACACACACAAACACACACACACACACACACACACACACACACACACACACACACACACACACGAACACACACACACACACACACACACACACACACACACACACACACACACACACACACACACACACACACACACGAACACACACACACACACACACGAACACACACACACACAGAGTTTAAAGCAAGAGGGCTATTATCACATTTCAATGAGATTTTGCCTTTTTTCCGATGACATTTATTCCACACCCATTCAAACGTTTGTAGCATTGCGGGGTTTTTGTTGTTTCTTTTTTTCCGGATTTTTTTGTCAAATTATTTTTTTTTAAATGTAATTGTGAAATATTCGGACAATACTATTTATACCTTTCTTTCTTCTTCTCTCTTCTTCTTCTTCTTCTTCTCTTCTTCTTCATCTTCTTCTTCTTCTTCTTCTTCTTCTTCTTCTTCTTTCTTCTTCTTCTTCTTCTTCTTCTTCTTCTTCTTCTTCTTCTTCTTCTTCTTCTTCTTCTTCTTCTTCTTCTTCTCATGCGAATTCATTTATTTATGGAAGATCTCAGCTTTAAAAAAAATGTATTTATTGTTGTGTGTGTGTGTGTGTGTGTTTTCCTCATGTAGTTATGGTCATCTGTGTTTTATTAATCTTCTTTTCTTTTTGTTCTTGCTTCGCTTCCTTTCTTTGGTAAATTTCATTTCTTGTCGGTTGTGTTTCTGTTTCCTTTTCTTTCTTTTTTTCCCTCTCCATTCTTAACTAACTGTTCTTTAGTTTTATCGTCATATTCTTCCACTTTTTTCTTGGTTCTTTCGCTCTGTCTTTTTTCTTTCTTCTTTCTTCTTTCTTCCTTCCTTTCTGTGTCCACTGACAACACTATGCAAGTTGCATTATCAGCACTTTTGTGCAACACGTCTTTCACTGATTGCATTTCTTTAAGTGTGTGTGTTTTTTTTTTCCTACCCATCTTTATTTTCTTTTATCTCTCTGCATCTTTTCTGGATCTTTCTGTCCGTAACATTTTTATTCATAGTGATGGAAATTATCCAGATAAAAGTGTTGATTCTATTTCCTTTTCCTTTCTTTTCATTTAAAAAAAAAAAAAGTTTCTTCCGTTCCTCCTTTTCTAAGAAAAAAACAAACTTTTTTTTCCCTAGTTTACTTTTCTTACGTTCTTTATTTTTCGTTCTTTTACTTTTCTTTCTTTTTTTCTTGCTTTCTTGCTTGCTGTCTGCCCGTCTGCCTGTCTGTCTTTCTTTCCTTCCTTCCATTCTTCCTTCCTTCCTTCCTTCCTTCCTCCCGCCTGCCTGCCTGCCTTCCTTCCTACTTCCTTCCTTATTTCCTTTCTTTGCGTTCTTCTGTCTGTCTGCCCTGGTCTCTTTCTTATTCCTTCCTTCTTCCTTCCTCTCCTCCTGTCCTCCCTGCCTTCCTGCCTTCCTTCCTTCCTAACTTCCTTCTTATTTCCTTTCTTCTTCGCTTTAATCATTTTTTCGTGTCGGCCTGTCTATCGATGGATCGGTGGTCCTGGGTAACGCGCCTGCTAAATGCGAAAAGTCCGTCGGATAGTGGTGGTATACGTAACCCGTTTTGGGCCTAAATTTTCCCCTCCATTAGAAAATCCTGTCGTGTGTCTGGCCTAGTCTTTTCGTGACTTCTAAACCAGTCCCTGTGTTACACAAAATTTTCAGCCACTAAAAACCTACGTACAGGGTTGTCCTTGGCAAAATTCTTGAAACCCATTCCTATGAATCAATACTTTCGCTAAAAAAAAATTAAAGATGTTTGTCTGTTCTTCTTCTTCGTTTCTTATCTTCTTCCCTTTCGTCCTCCTTTCCGTATTCTTCTTGTGCTTTTCCTAATATTTCCTTCTTCTTCCTTTCTTTCTTTCTTTCTCTTTCTTCTCTTCTTTTTTGTCTTCTTCTTCTTTCTTCTTCCTTCCTTCTTCCTTCCTTCTTCCTTCCTTCTTCTTCCTTCTTTCTTTCTTTCTTCTTTCTTCCTTCCTCCTCCTTTCTTCTTCTTTCTTTCTTTCTTCCTTTCCTTTCTTTCTTTCTTTCTTTCTCTTCCTTCTTCCTTTTCTTTCTTTCTCTTTCTTTCTTCTTTCTTTTCTCTTTCTTTCTTTCTTCTCTTTCTTCTTTCTTTCTTTCTTTCTTTCTTTCCTTTCTTCTTTCTCCTTCCTCTTCCTTCCTTCCTTCTTCTTTCTTTCTTTCTTTCTTTCTCTTCTTCTTCTTCTTTCTTCTTTCTTTCTTTCTTCTTCCTTCTTCCTTCCTTCCTTCTCTTTCTTTCTTTCTTCTTTCTTTCTTTCTCTTCTTCCTTCCTTCTTCTTTCTTCTCTCTTTCTTCTCCTCTTCTTTCTTTCTTTCTTCTTTCTTTCTTCTTTCTTCTTTCTCCTTCCTTCCTTCCTCTTTCTTTCTCTTTCTTTTCTTCTTCCTTTCTTCCTTCTTTCTTCTTCCTTTCTTCTTTCTTTCCTTCCTTCTTCTTCTCCTTCTTCCTCTTCTCTTCTTTCTTTCTCTTCTTCTTCTTCTTCCTTCCTTCCTCCTTCCTTCCTTCCTTCCTTTCTCTTTCTTTCTTTCTTTCTTTTCCTTCCTCCTTCTTTCTTTCTTTCTTCTTTCTTTCTTTCTTTCTTTCTTCTTTCTTCCTTCCTTCCTTCCTTCTTTCTTTCTTTTTCTTTTCTTTTTCTTTCTTCTTTCTTTCTGTCTCAGCGAGGTATGATCTGCACTATTGTATTACGTTTTCGTTTGATGAAGAAATTTTGTTCAAACGGGAATTCTATTACTTCCATTTTGATTTCCCTCTTTTGCCAATTTGCCTTGATGTCTGTATCAGTATATTATTTAGAAATGCACAGATTATATATATATATATATATATATATATATATATATATATATATATATATATATATATATATATATATATATATCACAAACACACACAAAGTCTCTCTTCCCCTGGCCCTCCCTCCTCCCTTCCTCTCTCCTCCCCCCCCCTCCCCTTCCTTCGCAGCCAGTCAGTCAGCCAGCACACACACACACCACACACATACACGCACACACACACACACATACACGCACACACCTACACGCCCCTCCACACACACACACACACACAACACACACACACACACACACACACACACACACGCACGCACGCACACACACACACACCCATGCACACACACACACACCACACCGCGCGCGCGCGCGCGCACACCTACCCCCCACCCCCCCCCCCCCCCCCACACACACACACGCAAACACACAGACACACACCACACACACACACAGAACGCGTGGGCGTACGCACACATTTTATCAAGCGTCTCGAAAAGGAAACAACCATTAGCATTTCCCACATTCATCAACACTTCCAAAGCAGACTATCAAGATGCAACAACACACCCACATTTTAGTCCTCTTCTCCTGCTTCTCCTGCAGGCTACAGACAAACGGGCCGAACGAGGGGGAAGGAGAGAAGAAGGAGAAGAAACTGTTATCACCCTTCCTATTCTTTCTGACTCTCCCTAAACTCCCTAATGTGGCTTGGCGGTCTAGAGGTAACGCGCCTGTCTAGAAAGCGAAAAGTCCGGGTCGGAAGTGTGCGGTGGTTCGAATCCCGTTTGGGCCCGAAACTTTCCCCCCATCCATTAGACCATAAGTGGTGGTCAGGGCGCTAGTCTTTCGGATGAGACAATGAACCGAGGTCCCGTGTGTTACACAAAATTATTCAGCGCACGTAAAAGAACCCACGGCAACAAGAGCGTTGTCCCTGGCAAAATTATGTAGGAAAAAAGCCACTCTGATAGGGAAACAAATACAGTTGCAGACCACAAAAAAAAGAAAGAAAAAGAAAAATAGGGGTGGCGCTGCTCTTGTGGCGACGTGCTCTCCCCGGGGAGAGCATCCCGAATTTCACGCAGAAAAATAAATAAATAAATAAATAAAATAAATTAACTCGGAATGCAGCTAGCTCAATGATGGGCAAAAGAGGAAAAAATTAATTCACACACAGTGGAGTACGCAGAACATCTTGCGCACACGTTAAAACCCGTTCCGCTTTTCGGAAAAGTAGGCCATTCACATTTGAATTTGTAAACATCTATTAATTGTAACTGGCTGCGTGTGAAAGACGAGGATGAATGAAAGCGCTTTGATTTGTTTGTGTGTATGCAAGATATAGCGCAGTATAAATTTCATGTCTTGTTGTTGTTCTTCTTCTTCTTGTGTGCCGGTGGGAATGGATGACACAATTTAACAAAACTGCATACACACGGGGACAGGATGTAAAAAACCCACACATGAGTACCGATTCCATTATCCTCGAAATAAAAGAAAAATAAATAGATGAATTAAATTAAATAATGGCTAAAATCACGGTATTGTTGAATTTTGGAATTGTTACCCAGAATTAAGCATACAGAGCCAAAAGAAGAAAAAGAAGAAAAGGAAGAACAGCATCAACAGCACAAAACCCTGCCGACACTGCAACACAAAAGATCCACCAGAGAAATCCAAAGCTTTATGTCGAAATAGTTAAAATAGATGCGGAGAGGGAAGACATAGGATTTGGATGAGAGAGAGAGAGGGGGGAGAGAGAGAAAGAGAGGCACACACACAGATAGACATAGAGAGAGAGAGACACTCACACACAGATAGACATAAAGAGAGAGACAGACAGACGGACATAGAGAGAAATTAATTGATAGAGAGAGGTTAATTGAAAGAGAGACTGAGACAGGTTAACTGAGAGAAAGACACACACAGCGAGAGAGAGAGAGGACCAACCAAGAACAGCGGAGATTTGAGTTAAGTAGAGGAGAACCAAGTTTTCACCGATACCCCTGATGTGAGGGGCAGTGATGGAGGAAGACCCTAGCTAGGGAATTACCGTGTCTTTAGGCTGGATTTGAAAGCGTCAGTTGAAGGATTTTGGCCAAGGGAGAGAGGGAGTTCATTCCAGAGAGATGGACCTAGAAATAGGGAATGAAAGATGGCCGACAGTGGTTTGTTTGAATCTGGGTGTTTGCAAGCACAGGGTATCTGCAGCAGAACGGGGGGTGTAGGTGAGGACAGTCACAGAGATAGGAAGGTGCCATCTTGTTGATACATCCATCCATCTACATGCATAACGTAACAGAGTGGAGATATGTGATCTGCCACGCCTCTGTACACCTTCTCGACTACGACAGCACAGTATGAACAAGGAGGATATGGCCTCTAAGAAAGAGGCTGTATAAATACTACAATTTACCGCGAAGGCAAAATGTATGCAATGGGTACTTTTCAACCACCACCCAAGGAAACAGAGCGCTGCACAATTTGCAGGTGTGTCCTAAAATAGTAACACGTCGCTCTGAACACATGGGAGGCAATTACTCACCACACCATCACAATAATAATAATAAAAAACAAAACAACAATAATAATAACAATAATAATAATAATAATAAAAAATGGAATTTATATAGCGCTATATCTGCATCCATCCATCCATACACACGCACACACGCATACATACATTCATACATACATACACATGCACGCATATACACATTCACACATTCATACATTCATACACACATACACACATACACACATACACACACACACACAGAGCATGCGATGGTTCGATCCCCGTTTGGGCCCGAAACTTGTCCTCCATCCATTAGACCATGATTGGTGGTCTGGGTGCTAGTCCTTCAGATAAGACGATAACCCGAGGTCCCGTGTTTTACAGATTATTTAACGCACTTAAAAGAACCACGGCAGCATTAGAGTTCCTGCAACGTCTTAAAAAAACAAGCTCTCTGATAGGGAACATCGTGCAGATAGAACTAAAAAAAAAAATGGTGCGCTGCTCTTGTACGTGCTCTCCGGAAACAACCGAAATTTCATACAAAAATCTGCGAACCAAGGATAACTAACTACATACATACACTACACTAGCATTTACTTACACTACTCACACTGACACACAACCACTACACACATACACTGCACTACATACACAATGCCTAACTACACTACACGCACTGCACTGCCTACTACACTACACTACACTACACTACACTACACTACACTACACTACACTACACTACACTACACGGGGGACCACAGGGTCTGGTGCTGGATGTCCAGCCTGTGAAGGGAAGTATGTGCATTTCTGAGCATCCGATCTACACCTCTGCTTCCCGGGGATAGTGAAGCTGCAACCTCTTGTTTGGCTTGCCAGGCAAGAGGGGTACCCTTCAGAAGGGTGCTGCATAGCCTCTCCTATCGCAACTTTCCACAGCAGGCACCTACTCGTTGGTGTCCCCTGTTTTCGCAAAGACCTGCTGTGGGGAGACCGAGCGTCTGGCGGGATAACCAGGTAGGGTAGGTGGAGCTCGTTTTGCTGACAAAATCCACCTAGGAGAGCGGAAAACTCTGATTTCAAACCCATGCATGGAGAAGGAAAACTCGAAGAACACCCAGGAGGAAACCCTGTCATGCGCCAAAGGAGCTGAAATCAGAGGTGTCGGGCCGTCAGGCGCTCCAACCAAAACACGACACCATGTAATATAGCCTTTGAATGATGTTTGGAGACCATCTCACAACATAACCTAGGCAACGCAAAGAAGAAGACTACACTACACTAAACTCTACTTACAAACTACCCATAGCATAACAGACACTACCACAAACTCACTACCAAACTAACACACCCGTACTCTAACCAAACACAACTACATCTACACTAATACCTACTACATAGTCTAACACACTACACACACCTACATACTCTACAACACTACACTACACTACTCTACACTACACACACTACACTACTCTACACTACACTACACTACACTACACTACTCTACACTACACACACACACTACTCTACACTACACTACACTACACTACACCACACTACTCTACACTACACTACACACACACTACTCTACACTACACTACACTACACTACACTACTCTACACTACAACACACTACACTACACTACACTACTACATACCACACTACACTACACTACACTACCACACACTACACTACACTACCTACTCCTACACACTACACTGCACTACACTAAAACTACACTACACTACACTACACTACCTACACTACACTAAAAACAACTACACACATACACATAATAAAGTACCACATAAGAAGAACTAACCAGCAAATTTCCTACACTCCTCATACACTGACAACCTACGCTCATGAGTAAAACAACCCACAATGCTCCACAGAAAAACAACACAAATCACACACACTGACACCACCATAAAACACACACAGCACACACACACCACACACACACACACACACACACACACACACACACACACACACACACACACACACAACACACACACACACACACACAATATATATATATTCCCCATCCCTTACGCGATACAAGACGACAAGGGATAGGGAAAGAAGAAAGAGAGAGACAGAGACAAACAGACAGACGGACAAGGGTCAGAAAGACAGAGAGAAACAGTGAGTGAGAGAGAGAAAGAGAGAATGAGATAAGTAAGAGAGTGAGTGAGATAAGAGAGAGTGAGAGAGAGAGAGTGTTGTGTGAGTGAGAGAGAGTGAGAGAGAGAGAGTGAGTGAGTGAGTGAGAGAGTGTGTGAGAGAGATAGCTCTAAACTCTGAACTCTGAAATAATTTAATATACATTGGTCTTGGGCCACAATGTATCTTTTGGGCTTGGATAGAGAGAGAAGAAAGAAGAAGAAGAGAGAGAGAGAGAGAGAGAGAGAGAGAGAGAGAGAGAGAGAGAGAGAGAGAGAGAGAGAGAGAGAGAGAGAGAGAGAGAGAGAGAGAGAGAGACACACACACACAGACAGACAGACAAGACTGACAAAGACAGACAGAGACACAGACAGACAGACAAGACTGACAAAGACAGACAGAGACACAGACAGACAGACAAGACTGACAAAGACAGACAGAGGCTTTGACGATCCATCCTAATTATGTTTCCCTCCCTCTCCCCGGGAAGCTGCACACGATGCCCCCCATCTCTGCACCAGAGGCCAATCACAGCCTGCAACACGTCATAGCTACACTTCGTCATCAGGGACCCACGATACATCATCATCATCATCTGCAGCAGCAGCAGCAGCAGCAGAGGGGTGATAATAACGTAACAGCTTACGTACTGGGGGGTGAACACATTACGGTGATGAGCCTTAGTGGTGGTGGTGGTTGAGAAATGAGTGGGCTGGGCAGGAGAGGAAGGAGGAGGAGGAGGAGGAGGAGGAGGAGGAGGAGGAGGAGATGTTTTTAATGCCCGTTGAACCTTTTCTGTATTATTAGTGAGAATGGAAAGGGGAAAAAGGTTAAGTTGCCATGATTCATTTGGAATATATTAACAAACAAAAAAAGAGAAATCTCTGTCTCTGGGTCTCTGTGTCTGTCTGTCTGTCTGTCTCTCTGTCTGTGTGTGTGTGTGTGTGTGTGTGTGTGTGTCTCTCTCTCTCTCTCTCTCTCACTCTCTCTCTCTCTCTCTCTCTCCTCTCTCTCTCTCTCTCTCTTCTCACCAAGTAATATCTGATGTAAATGTATTCAAAGAAAACAGACAAGTAGAAGATTTAAGTCTTCTGGCATTTGTTTTTAATAGCAGCCAGTGACTACAAAAAAAAAGCAAAGACTTTTTAAACAAAATGTTCACGGGATATCAAAATACATTCTTGATGTGCACAGGACCTGTTTCAACAATGATACTGATTAAAATGAAATATGCCACCCTTTGTTCACTACGCCCTAGTCCTCACTTCTATTATGAGAAAATTTCAACAACAAAAAAAAACAAACAAGAAAACCTTGGGACAGAGACAAAGACAGAAACACAGTGAGTTTCAGAAACAGAGACATAAAAAAGACAACAGGAAAATGTAATAACGCAGATGAGTGTGTGTGCGTTTGTGTGTGTGTGCATGCGCGCGCATGCGCAGTCGTGTGTGTGCGCGCGTAGAGAGTTTCCAACACTCATCAAGACCACCCGATTAAAATAACCTTATTTACAAACTACAATTCAGCTGATCTTGCCCTCGACCCACTTTCCCCCCTTACCCAACTACCGCCCCATGTTGATGATAATGATAGACTGCAAGCAGCAAGCAGATGGTCTCCATCACTCCTCTCTGCTCTGGGAGATAGTGCACACTGTGTATTACGCCCTATGATCCTGCCCTGAACACAGACAGGCAGACAGACAGACCCAGTGGATCTGTGGTCTAGCGGTAACGCACTTGCCTAGAAAGCGAGATGTGTGGGTTCGTTCGATCCCCGTTTCAGCCCATACGTTTTCCCTATCCACTATATCGATAGGGGACGGGATAGCTCAGTGGTCGGAGCACTCGCTTTCCCCCAGCCAAGTTATGCAGCATCGAGCGTGGTTACCAAATGGATGGGTGACCATTTGCGCGCCTTGGCTTCAGTACAATCCACCAGTTCACCCAGCTGTGAATGTCTACCTGCCCTCTTTAGGGTCAGGGAAGGTAAAGCAGCGAGGGAGAGGATATGGGCTCCGCCCTCAATATGCTGGTCCCTTGAGAAGTGAGGTCTCTGATGCCTCACTCCCCTACGACCTTATAGGTTATGGGGCACCTTTACCTTTACTAAATGTGGGTTTAATCCCCGATTCATCCCATACATTTTTCTCCGCCATCCACTAGACCGTGAATGGTGGTCTGGCGCTAGTCTTTCGGATGAGATGATAAACCCACGTCCCGTGTTGAGCACACATTTAGCGCAAGTGAAAGAACCCACAGCAACAAGAGAGTTGTCCCTGGCACAATTTTGTAGAAGAAAGCCACTCTGATAGG
>CM054138.1:4322380-4352380 GCA_028751875.1 Rapana venosa | reverse complement strand
CCTGCACCCTCCTCCGCGCACGTGTTTCTGATGACGTCAGCAGAACACAAAAATCCGTGACGTACAGGACAGCAGCGCTTAACCAGGCGACGGTTCCCGGTAGCGCAGCGGGTGGAGGAAGAAATGGAGGGAACAAGAAGTGGATGATTCAATTGTCGGTCAATTTGATCACGTCGGCAATTGTCTTCTTCTTCCTCCCTGGGGCTAAGTGGGATTGGCAGTCTGGAAAAAGGGACAGAGATTTCACTTTGAATATGAGAAGAAGGCGGCAACAGAACGAAAAAAAAAAAAAGGAACAGAAGATCGAATATTCAGAAGAAAAAGAATCGCGAACAAGAATTGCAGAGGAAAAAAAACAACCAGAAAGAAGGAAGATGTTTAAGAAGGACTAGAAAGTGAAGACCCAGAAAAAAAGAATGGAAAAAAGAAGGTGAAACAGAAGGCAGTAGAAGTAATAACAATATTCTCAATGACAATGGGAATAAAAATGTTATCGTCAACGAGAAAAATAATGATAAAAATAGCAACAACAAAAACAAGTAGGATAAGAAGAAAAGGGAGATAACAAGGATGAGGAGAAAGAGGAAAAAGGAAAAGGAGGAGGAGGAGGAGGAGGAGGAGGAGGAGGAGGAGGAGGAGAGGAATTAAAAAAGAAGAAGAATGCAAAATGCGAAGAACGCGAAGAAGAAACGGGAAAAAGAAAAAAAAGAACGCGAAGAAGAACGCAAAGAAGAACGCGAAGAAGAACGCGAAGAAAAAGAAAAAGAAGAAAAGAAGAAAAGAAAAAGAAGAAGAAAAAGAAGAAGAAGGAAGAAGAAAAGAAGAAAAAGAATGCGAAGAAGAAAAAAAAAAATGCGAAAAGAAGAAGAAGAAGAAGAAGAAGAAGAAGAAGAAAAAGGGAAAAAGAAAAAAGAAAAGAAGAAGAAAAGAAGAAGAAAAAGAAAAAAAAGAATGCGAAAATGCGAAGAAGAAGAATGCAAGAAGAAAAAGAATGCGAAAAAGAAGAAGAATCGAAAAAAAGAATGCGAAAAAAAGAATGCAAGAAGAAAAGAAGCAAAGAAAAAGAATGCGAAAAGAAAAGAATGCGAAAAAGAAGAAGAAGAAGAAAAGAAAAAAAGAAAAAAAAGAAAAAGAACAAGAAGGGGGAAGAAAAAAGAAAAAGAAAGAAGAAGAAGAAAAGAAGAAAAGAAGAAAAGAAGAATACAAGTAAACCGGGGAGAGAGCTGAAGGGGGATAAACAGTAGGCAGAACAAAACTTTTTTAAAAAGAAACAACTAAAGTAAAATAAAGCTGGTACTCGTGGTGCGTGCGGGGTTGTGTTGGGTGTGTGGTGTGTGTTGGTGGGTGTGTGCGCGCGTGCGTAATACATATTGTTGTGCGTGCGTGGGGGGCGCGGGGCGCGCGCGTTGTGTGTTTTTCACAAGGGATATTAATTTTAATAAAATATATATAAAATTATAAAAATTTTTTTTAACAGAAGAGAGGGAAAAAGAGGGGAGAAAAGGGGAGAGGGGGAGAGAGAGAGGAGAGAGAGAGAGAGGAGAGGAAAGGAGAGAGACTGCGAAAAAGTTGAAAAGAACGAAGCAGAGAAACGTGTTGTGTGTGTGTGTGTGTGTTGTGTGTGGGGTGTGTGTGTGTGGTGTGGTGTGTGTGTGGTGTGTGGTGGTGCGGCGCGCGTGCGTGTGTGTGCGGTGTTTGTGTGTGTGAACGCGCACGCGCGCGCGCTTCCTCTTTATCTTTTTCGTACGTCGATTCCCACGCGTTGAGAGGTTTTGTTTACAGGCAGTTATTGTAAAATTGCGATGATTGCATGCTGGGGTTCAGGGATCACAGGAAAGACAATTTTTTCATGCGGAAAAAAACCCGGTCCAGTTCTTCTGTTTCCCGGGTTTTCGGGTTTTTTTAATGAAAAAACTGTTTTTGTTTGTTTGTGTTTGTTTTTTCTTTTCTTTTGTCTTTTTTTTCTTTCCCGTTTTCTTCCCTCCCTTCCTTTTTTTGTTTGTTTTAGCGTTGATTTTTCTATCTTTTCTTTCTTTTTTTTTTTTTTTTTTTCTTTCTTTCTTTCTTTTTTTTTTTTTCTTTTCTTTTCTTTCTTTTTTTTAATTTTTTTTTTTCTTTCCGTTTTTTTTTTTTTTTTCCCTTCAACCACACACATCTTCCCAAAACCCTTTTTTTTTTCCTTTCTTTCTGGTCTGTTTTCTTCCTTTTTTCCATTTTTTTCACTTTTCTTTTTTCTTTTTTTTTATTATTTCTCCTTTTTTTTTTTTTCCTGCAATTTTCTCATCCTCTTTTCCCGCGACAGCGGTTTTTAGCACATCATATTCATCATCACAGCAAAGCAGCAGCAGCAGCACAGCACACACACACAACATCAGCTCACACAGCCAGCAGCAGCAGCAGAACGCGCCTCGCCTCATCGGCGCGCGCGCTATCGGGGCGTTCGTCGTCTCACCCCCCCATTCTCTTCATACATCTTCATCATCTTCCATCATCCATCACATCATATCATCATCTTATTTATCATCCCCCAAACACATCATCAGGGGTTGTTGTTTTCGCTTAAACCTGTATTCATTTCCTGAACGGAATCCTGTTTCAATTGACACAATCATTTCACAAGGGGGTTAGCAATAATCGTAGTGGATGTTTGAAGATGGAGATCGATATTCGAGTTCAGGAATACCTCTACTTGGATTCTGCATTTGTAACAAACAAACTGTGTGTGCTTGGGGGGTGAGCGTGCATAAGTCGTGCGAGTAACACAAAATGGAGAGAGAGAGAGAGAGAGAGGGTGGGGGGGGGAGGGGGGGAGGGGGGGGGGGTGAGGCAGGCAGAGGGGGACCCAGAGGGAAGAGAAAGAACAGAGACGGAGAGAAAAGACAGAGACAGAGGGACAGAGAGCAAGTGGGGAAAAGGAGAAAATTATAAATAGAGGGGGACAGAGAGGGGCGGGGGCCACTCGGCTCCCCGGTGGGGTTTTTTGGGGTTGTCCCGTGTGCGCGGCGGGTGTGTGCGCGTGCGTGCGAAAGTGTGTGTAATTCAGTTTTCGAATATTTTTGTATGAAATGTTGGATACCCCCTTCATTTAAATGTATATTACTTTTAAATAGTGATTTTAGGCGGGGAAAAGTAATCTAAAAAAGGAATGAAACAATAAAAAGTGCAGTTAATAGTGCTGAAAAAAAAACTTTTTAAAGATACTTAAAACAACGGGAATTATTGCTTCTTATCAATCCTAACAAAATGCCCAACATTTTAACGAGGGTTTCAGAAAAATTGATCCCTTTACAAACTTGGTATAGCAGGGAAAAAAAAGTTTCAAATGTCCACAATCAAAAATAACATGGAATTTTTGGTAATCTTCCCCGCCACAAATAAATTTGGGATCTTTCAAAGTATTTTGGGCCGAAAGCTCTAGTTTAAAAACTGTACCTAAGGGATAAAAATATTTCTGCGATTATCCAAGGGATAACATATTTTTGCGATTATACCCAAAGGGAAAAAAAATATTTTGCGTTAAAACCAACCACAGGGCTGTAAAAACCCACCTACGACTTTTCAACCACGATTATACCAACCCCAGACTTCTTCTTTTCGGGAAAGGGCGTTTTTTGGTTTGGGGCGCGCACGCGTTGCTTGCTTGCTTGTTCGTGAGCGCTTGTGTGTACTTATGTGTGGTGTTTGGGTAAATATGGGGGGTGCGGGCCCCATTCCCCCCCCAAAAAACAAAACATAATTTTCTAAAAACCCCAACCCTCGCTATGTTCTTTGTAGGTTTCCGTACCAAGTGCCTTTTTCCTTCTCTCCCTCCTGATTTTAAAGTGTTCCCCTTGGGGAAAATTCGTGTCTTGATAATGGTCGGTGGAATTTTCGGGCCCTTTAATGTCAATCTTCAGAGGAAAACATTCCTTTTTTAAAATTTTTTTTTTCAAGAAAGTGAGGTTTAAGGATGGGGGTGTGTGGGGTGTAGGGGAGGGGGTGGGGTGTGGGGGGGGGGTGTTTGGGTGTGGGTGTTTTGTGGGTGGGAGTGAGTGGGTGTTTTTTTGTGCATACATGCATCATGCGTGCGTGTGTTGTGTGTGTGTGGTGTGTGAGAGGGGAGAGAGGGGGAGAGGAAAAGGGAGAAAGAGAGAGAAGAGAAAAGAGTGGGTGTGAATGTTGGTGTGACTGGGGTGGTTTTTTGTGTGCATGTTTTGTGTCTTTGTGTGTATGACTCTGTATGTGTATGTGGTGTGGGCTGGTGTTGTGTGTGGTGACTGACTGTGTGAGTGTGACTCTGTGTGTGGGTCCCGTGTTTGTGTGTGTGGGGTGTGTCTTGTGTGTGTGAGTTTTGTTTTGCCCCATACGGCATATTACTATCAGTTTTTAAAAAGGGATTATTTTTTAAATCTTTCAGTAGTTCTGGAAAAACACTCAAACTTTCCTTTTTTCTTTTTTTTTTTCTTCTTTTTTTCTAAGCTTTTGTTTTTGTTGCTTTTTTTTTCTTTTTCTTTGCTGCTTCATTTTCTGTGATGTTTTCCCGTCCTGAAAAATTTTCCCTACTCTTACTCAGCTTTTGCCCCAAAATAACCCCGGGTTTCGTATGTTTTTCATCCCCAGAGTCGTTTCAAATCAAGTCAAGTCAAGTTTAAGTCAAAAATGAACTTTAATTTAGGGTTTAAAAAAAATTTAAATTTATACAACTTTTTCTTCATTCCCCCAACCCCACCAAAAAAAAAAGAAAATCAAGAAAAATTTACATTTAAAAAACAATTTAAATAAATTTTTCACACATGTCAAAGAAAAAAAACTATGGAGATTTTTTTTATCTTTTTTTTTTTTTTAATTTTTATAAATCCAACAAAAAAAACATGAAAAACAAAAACAAGACAGTAAAAATAAGTCAAATCCAAAAAGGGTAAATTAGAAAGTTTTTTTTTTAAAAAACCCACACAACAACAAAAAACAACAAACAAACAACAACAAAACCCCACAAAAAAACAAAACAACAACAAAACCAAACACAAAAAACAAAAAAACAACAAAAACAACAACAAGCAAAAACAAGTATAAGTAGCCAAGCCACTTATTGTTGCTGCCTCGTCTTTCTTTGACACTCCTTCTGCTATCACGGTGCTCATTCCGATCTTTCCCTCCTCAAACCATACCTTGGCTCGTCATGTCTCATCCTTAAGGGCAGAAGTTTACAGGGAACGTATGACCGTTTGTGCTGCCCTGGGGTGACTGGCCAAATGGGCCCTGCATTGCTGCAGTTTTACTCGCGCAATCAATCATACACTTGGTAATAAAGCCTGTGCAAAGAGTTTTCTTTAAAACTGGGAAATCGCGAATATGGAATGCTGCTACACCGCGTTATCTTCTTGGGGAAAAATATCACATTAAAAAGTGAGGGGAAAAAAGTGGGTGTGAAGAAAGCTGCCCAGGCTATCAGCTGGCTTAATGAGGAGATGTAGGAATGAATGCGCACACGTTAAATCCTGTTCCGCTTTTCGTATGAGTAGGCCATTGTGTGCCGGTGGGAACAGATGACAGAATGTACAAAACCGCATACTCACGGGGACTGGGTGTAAAAAAGCACAAAAGTGTTTATTCCATTATTGTCGATATGTTCTTTCGAGCCAGAAGGCCCATAGAGCCGGAGCTTATCCCGGTTTATGTAGCGTTAAGCGAACTGATGGTTTTTCACCACCCCTGTGACAGGACGCTAGTCTGTCGCCAGATACTTCCCCAGCAGAGCTGGTACCCACTTGTACATCTGGGTGGAGTGAGGAAAATAGGAATAAAGTGTCTTTCCCAAGGACACAACACCGAGCCGAGCGGGGATCGAACCCGCGACCTCTGGATCACGAGTTGACCGCCTAAACCACTCGACCACGGTGCCTCCCCATTATTGTCGATATAAAAGAATAAAATTTCAAAAAACATGTTAGATGTAGGTTATACAAAATGTAGGATTATTCCTCTAACATTGCCAACATCACTGAGGTCAGTGGTCTGTGATGGGGGGCTACAGGAGACTATAGGCCTCAGCAGAGACAGACAGACAGACAGACAGACAGACAGACAGACAGACAGAGAGAGATGGAGAGAGAGAGAGAGAGAGAGAAGAGAGAGAGAGAGAGAGAGAGAGAGAGAGAGAGAGAGAGAGAAGACAGACAGACAGACAGACAGACAGACAGACAGACAGACAGAGATGGCGAACTTTGAAGGCGTTGCGTGGAGCTCCTACTGTCCAAAGCGGCAACGGAGACACCGACTGAATATTGATAAACTACAACAGCTTATGTTCTAAAATGCAAAGCAATGTGTGGGTAATATGGCACACTGTATCGTACAAATACATAACAAGACATGCATACATACACACACAGAAAGACAGATAGACAGACACAGCGACAGACAGATACAAAGACAGACAGACACACACACACATACATACACACACACTCTTCCTAATCCTAATCCACATCTGCTCAACAACCACCTACTGCCTACACACAACCACACACGCGCGCGCGCGCGTGCGCACAACCACACACACACATACACACACACATACACATTACACACACACACTCACACACATACACACACATACACACACACCACACACACACACACTTACACACATATACACATACATACACAAACACATACACACACATACACGCACGCACACACACACACACACACACACACACACACACACACACACACACACACACACCACAGATCCTATCCCCCAAACAAAAAACAGCCACCCAAACAAACAAGCGAAATAAAACAACAGCACGCGCACGACACACACACACACACACACACACACATATGTCCCCACCCACCCACTCACCCACCCACTCTCTCTCACACACACACAAACCACCACCCATCACCTCGAACCCCTCCCCCCCCCCCCCCCCCGCACACACCCCACCCCACCCCCCCACCTCCCCCACCCCCCACCCACCCACCCCCACCACCCCCCTCACCCCCACTATCCCCCCTCCCTCCCCACCCCCCCCCCCCCCCCCCACACACCACACATACATCCCCTCCCCCCCCCCCCCCCCCCACACACACACACAAACCCCCCCACCCCCATACCCCCCCAACCTTCCCCACCCCCACCCCACACACACTACCCCCAACCCCTCTCCTACCCCCCCCCCCCCACCCCCCCCCCCCCCCTCCTCCCACACAGGTATACAAATCTTACAAGCCACAGTCAGTCAGTCAGTCAGTCATCAGTCACACAGTCGACGATAGAAATAGGCCCAGTCTAGTCTTGTCTAGCCCTAGTCAGTCCTCCCTCCCCCCCCCCCCCCCCCCCCCCCCATCCCCTTCCCCGATAGCGAGGGGCCCACTTAACAAGCACCACCACCACCACCACCACCACCACCACCACTATCATCATCAGCGCAGGCAGACACAGAAACATCCTGCGTGCAAAGATCTCCCAGACCTTGCAAAACAGGTGTTGGCACCATTCAGACAGGTTAAATTTAGGAATACAACAGGTACCAACAAGAGAAAAAACCAAACCCACCCCACCCGCCTTTCTTTCCTTCCTTCCTTCCTTTGGGGAGGCATTCCGCCCCCCCCCCCAAAAAAAAACCCAAAAAAAAAAAAAAAAAAAAAAAAAGTTTGTGGAGGGGATTGGGGGTGGGGGGGGGTGGGGGTGGGGGGGCTGAGACAGAGAGAGCAGAGAGGGAGAGAGAGAGAGCACAGGGAGGAGAGTGAGTGAGTGTATGTGAGAGAGAGACAGAGAGAGACAGAGAGAGATCACAGGGAGGAGAGTGAGTGAGTGTAGTGTGAGAGAGAGAGAGACAGAAAGACAGAGAGACAGAGAGAGAGAGAGACAGAGATGGGAGAGGGAGAGAGAGAGAGAGAGGGAGAGGGAGGGAAGGAGAGAAAGCATAGAGAAACAGAGACAGAGAGAAAGAGATTTACAGAGAGACAGAGACAGAGAGACAGAGGCAGAAAGAGAGAGATAGAGAGACAGAGACAGACAGGTAGAAAACACAAACAGACAGATCCCCCCCCCCCCCCCCCCCACACACACACACACACACACACATACACACACAGACAGATACACAGACAGACGATGACTTCTTCCTCAGGTCCCTAAGAAGTGGTGTAGCTGAGGTATTCATTCCCTACACTGACATTTTTCAAGAAGTTTGTTGTGGGCAAGATTAGCTGATACAAGTAGAGAGAGAGAGAGAAATCTGGTAATGGGAGGGGGTTAAGAGGGGTAGAGGCGATTATGGGGCACATGAGAGACAGAGACAGAGAGAGACAGAGACAGAGAGAGACAGAGAGACAGACAGAGAGAGAGGGAGAGAGACAGAGAGACAGAGAGAAGTTGGCATTGAAAACGAGGTTTATTCAGTATAGGCCATAGCCCTTTCTGACATGGGGGAATACAGATAAGCATCACATAAGTTACACAAACATGAAATGACCACAAAATATAAAGTAAAAGGTTTTATTTGCAATCGCTTCTTATTCAAATGTAAAAAGAAACTGTAGATGTTACTTGCGTTAGTCATTCCAGACACTTTCAGAATGTCTTCTGAAAAGCTTTACCCAGATATATAATACATTCTTGAGTTAAATAAGTATGTTCATTTTGACTTGGCATGAGCAAGAGAGAGAGCGAGAGAGAGAGCGACAGAGAGAGAGAGAGACAGAGAGAGAGACAGAGACAGAGAGAGACAGAGAGAGACAGAGAGAAAGGCAAAGGGAGAGAGAGATAGAGAGAAAGAGAGAGAGACAGACAGAGAGAGAGACAGAGAGAAAGAGAGAAAGAGAGAAAGGAAGAGAGAGAGAGAGAGAGAGAGAGAGAGAAAGAGAGAAAAGAAAGAGAGAGACAGATAGATAGAGACAGAGAGACAGAGAGAAAGAGAAAAAGAGAGAGAGAGAGAGAGAGAGAGAGAGAGAGAGAGAGAGAGAGAGAGAGAGAGAGAGAGAGAGAGAGAGAGAGAGAGAGAGAAACAGACAGACAGATAGACAGATAGACGGACAGACAGACAGAGGCAAACGCAAATTTATTTCACGAGGGTCGTAGATAAAGTTACTCCACCCAGTCCTCAAAATGGAAAGAAAACACTGCAAGAAAAACACGAGAAGTAGAGACAGAGACAGCGGCAGAATGACAGACAGAGACCGACATACATACATACATACAGACAGACAGACAGACACACACACTTACACACACACACACACACACATACACGCACACATACACACACGCACGCACGTACGCACACGCGCGCGCACACACACACACACACACACACACACACACACACACAACCGCCACCACCACCACCACCTCAATTCTCACACACCCCTTATATATTTGTTTTTTCTCGTCTAATATCACTGAGAGTGAACAGGCGCGTAAAATCGAAGACAACAACAACAACAGCAGCAACAACAACAACAACAACAACAACAACAACAACAACAACAACAACAACAACAACAACAACAACAACAACAACAACACACACACACACACACACACACACACACCACACACACACACACACACACACACAAACAACACACACGCACACACGCGCGCACACACTCACAACATACACACACACTCACATTCACACACATATTTTTTTATTATTTTGTTTTGTCTTCTTTGTTTGTTTTGGTTTGGTTTTTCTTTGTTGCTTGTTTGTTTGTATTATGATGGATATATTTTCAAGATTTTTGAATTATTTGAATTGTATGGTTTAATATTGTTGAGGGTTTTTGTTTTGTTTTTAATTCCATGTATGCGTAGGTTATTGTCTCTTTTATTTTGTTTGATTTGTATGGTTTATCATTGATTAGGGTTTAAAAAAAATTCTATGTCTGCATATATATTATCTTTGTTCTCTCTCTTTTTTCTTTAGATAGATGGCTTGATGAAAAAAGCAAATACACTGCTTATTCAATGTACCATCTGAAAATACTAGTTTGACTTTGACTTTGTCTTTCACACACACACACACATGCACGCACGCACACACACACACACACAAATCAACAAACAGCATCCAAACACGCTCGTTGTCATAAATAAAGTGTCACCAGTTCAAGATGATGAGCTAGAAGCTAAAAGGCAGCTGTTCAATGCCTTAGTAGCCAAAGGTCTTCTGGGGGTGAAGAGAGTATCGTTTGTATCCAGTGACAACTTGGGCACCAGCCACCTGAAGGATGGGATACACCCCCACCATGAAGGGCTCCACCATCCTGGCAGTCAACCTTGGCCGTCACATTCGACAGCTGTTTTGGACGAAGCCAAAAAGAACAGTGAGGTCTGCACAACTGCCCAGGGCGACTCCCTTCCAGCAGCAGGAACTGACACCATGGCGTGCCTACAGTCCCAGACACCCTTGGTGTAACAGGTTCCATGCGCTCAGTCACTGGTACTGAAGTATGCTGTGTGCTCACCTCTTCATTATTACCAGTCCACGTGGAAAGGGGGAAAAGTGAACATACAAATGGGACTCCTTTTTTTTTTTTTTTTTTTTTTTAATATAGTATATAATAGTATATGAACAGAAATAATCTATTGTGGTTATTTTGTAGTGGTTTAAGTAACAACAAAATGAAGTTGATATCTTGTTGACTATATTACATTCTCCGTGTATCTGACGTACACTTTTGGACGAAATAACTTAGTTGTGGTATTTGATAACATTTTTATATTAGTAATAAGATTAGTTTGTTTTTAGATTGTTGGTTTTGGTGTTATTGGGGTGGATTTTTTCTTGGTGGTTATTTTATTTTTGTTGTTGTTTGTTTTTGGGGGTTTTGTTTTTTGTTTTTTTTGTGGGGGGGGGTTTGTGTGCTTTTTGGGGGGTCTTACATGCCCTATTTATTGGTTCCCCTTCTAGTATTGATTTATATATCAACATAACATTTTTGAATGGTAAATGCATCGAAATGATAAGATCTCAATACTGCAGTGGAACTGCAGATCTATTGCTACGAATGTTGATTACTTACACCAACATCTTATGTCAAATTGTTATCAAGTACTTATCCTTCAGTCTTTAAATGTTAAAAAGAGCAAGCTTCCAAGACTGAAGCAGTTTGTCTATCCACCAGTTTGTGAACAACAACACTCTGATGGAAAGATTAATACTGCAATTTATACTCGTGTTGGTTTACAACACTGCATGATACAGTCTCCTGTGCCAGCAAATATAACAAATGTTTCATCGTGTGCTATTACTGTAAAGTTTTCGGAATTTTCTCACCATCAACTGTGTATCTTTTTTATTTACCTAAAGGTCCTGATAATGAAATACTGACTGGCTGAGAACTATAAGTGATGAACAAAAATGGATTGTAGGCGGTGATTTTAACAGCCATTCACCTTTTGGGAAAAAGAGTGTCTTCACATTACTAATAACAGACTTGTTGAAACATAATAGACTCACCCTTAGTTTTGCTTAACGATGGGTCCTACACCAGAATCCCTGATGTACCCACCCATCGACCAACTGCCATGATCTTACATTGGTTTTTTCCTAAATTAGCATTGTCATACTCATGGAAAATATATGATGAAACATTAGGTAGTGATCATGTTCCTATTTCTATTAAGATTAATGAAAAGTTTAAAATAGAAAATGCTGATCCTGACTTCATTCCTAAATACAATTATAAGAGAGCAGACTGGCTCACTTTTACAAGCATATTACGGAATTTAGTAGTAACTACATCCAGCCATGACAATATTGACACAATGTACAATTCTTTCTGCAGTTCCGTTTTAAATGTAGCCGATGAAACAATCCCAAAACTAAACACAAGTGCTACAAAAAACTACAGTAATTTAGGTAATGTATGGTGGAATGCCGACTGTGAAAAAGCAGTCTCTGAGAAAAAACTAATGTTCAAATTTTACAATAAAGATAAATCGACTGAAAACCACAAGGCCATGAAAAATGCAAACATCAGATGCAGCCGAGTAATGGAGCAAGCTAAGAAAACTTATTGGACAACATTTTGCAATTCAGAAGTATCAAATCACAAGGATACCAAGAAGATGTGGAGACAACTAAACATAATGAAAAATGGCATAAAATTACCAACTTATCCTATTGAGTTAAATAACAAAGTATTCCCTTCTTTAAGGGAAAAAGCCGAATCATTTGCAGATTTTTTTCCAACACAAGCAGACTCGATGGCTTAACTCCAACACAAAAGCTCTACAGAACCCAAAGAGAAAAATCAGTCAGTTTTTCCGACCCTGTTCCTGATAACAGCCATTACTTCAATGCTCCATTAACTGTCCAAGAAATAAAAGATGCAATATCATCATTACCAAACAGGAAAACATCAGTTGGCATTGATGCCATTTCAAATGAAATGATCAAACACTTGCCGGACAAGTGGATACACATTCTCTACGATATTTTTCAAAAATGTTGGGAGAGTGGTGTACTACCTCAAGTTTGGAAACAGTCAATTATTGTCCCTGTTCATAAAGACGGTAAACCAAAAACAAATGTGAATAGCTATAGACCCATAGCACTTACGTCTCATGTCTGTAAATTACTAGAAAAAAATCGTTTTAAATAGACTTGTATATTATTGTGAGAAGAATAAAATTATTCCTGTGAATCAAGCAGGTTTTAGAAAAGGCAGATCATCTATTGATCATCTAGTTAAGCTGACAACTCAGGTCAAGTATCAGTTTGCCAGGCGGAAATGTCTACTAGCAACATTTTTTGATATAACTAAGGCTTACGACCAGGTATTTGGGATTCACGGTTATTGTTTAAACTAAAAAATATTGGTTTGTCAGGGCAGATGTATGGTTTCATTAAGGTTTTTTGGAAAAACAACAAATTAAGGCTAAAATAGGGACTACATATTCATCTACAAGATTACTACAAATGGGAATCCCACAAGGTTCAGTTATTGCCCCTATACTATTTAATATTTTGATGCATGACTTGCCAGATAATCTTTCAAAAAATGTAGAATTAGCTCAATATGCTGATGATATATGTATGTGGATGAAAGTTACGATGAAAAAGAACACACCTGCTAGGTCTTTAAATTATACTAAAAGGTTGTATCAAAACGATTTAAATACTATAGCTAATTATATGACTGAAAATGGATTACAACTGTCATGTGATAAAACTCATATGATGCTCTTTAATAATGGAGCAAGTCCAATGGAAATGCCTAGTTTTAAAATACATGGTGGATTTTTACAATATAAACAAGTAGTTAAATTCCTTGGAGTTTTCCTAACATCAAAATTAACATGGCATAAACATATTGAATATATTTTGACTAAAGCAAGAAAAAGCTTAAACATTTTGAAAATTGTTAGTAAACAGCCATGGGGTCAAGATATTGTTACCTTGTTGCATCTTTCAACTTCTCTCATTCGTTCAAAATTAACCTTTGCCCAGGAAGTATTTTTCTGTGCCCCCAAATACCTTTTGAAAAAACTTCAAAGCATAGACTGCAGGGCATATAAACTTGCCCTAGGTATACCTATCCATGCTTCATGTTTCAAAACATACAGTGCTTCAGGGGTTTTACCATTGGAAGATTATAGGAGAGTTTCTTGCAGTAAATTTGTGTTACGAAGCCTGACTGTTCAAAACGGTTTGAAATCAGTGGTTAATCTCAAGTCTGACACCGATTTTCCAAAGAGAGCTAAATCTATATCATCACAAACTACATTGAGAACATACACATCAAACATTTTTACAAACGCTGGGTTGGAGCCAACAGAAAATGTAGCACAACGGGATGTATTACCCCCTATTCCATTCTGGGAACTCAAACGAGCAAGGTTTGACATCAATTAATTGATCTAGCGAAAAAGGACAACATCAATTTAGTATCTTCTCATGCCAAAATTCACTTGGAAGAAAATATCCTAATCACTTAAAAGTATACACAGATGGTTCAGTATTAGATAATAAGGCTGGTGCTGCTTATATCATACCAGATCTAAAAACTGAAAACCACTTTCATCTTAGAGAAGGTATATCAATATTTTCAGCAGAACTAATCGCAATATTGATGGCCCTCAATTTTCTCACCAGTTTTCCTAAAACAATCTTTCAAATACTTTTTTGTGTAGACTCCAAATCAGTAATTTATGCAATTAATTCTTTGGGGAAAAAATGTTAGATCTGAAGTCGTCATCGAAATATGCCATTTGATTCATCTTTTATCATTAAACGGCTCAGAAATAACTTTCTGTTGGATTCCATCGCACAGTGGTTTTTACTACAATGAAAAAGTTGACATTCTTGCAAAAAAAGGAGCGAAGGGTTTATCAGAAGTGACACAATTAGTACTCCCCTTTTCATTGCAAGAGTGTTATCCTATTGTAATAAAATCACAACAAAAGTTATTTCAGTGTGAGGAAAGGAGACTTGGTTGTCTAGACGCACACAAAGAAGTACGCAAATTTGAGTGTTTCGTCAAAATACGAGAACATGATGTATACTGTTCAAAGCAGATTGTTTCCTTAGCTTGTAGATGGAAACTGAATTGCTTCAAGACAAAATATGCTGGAAATGCCTTTTGCATATGCGGTAATAATATAACAGCAGATCATATATTAACATGTGGCAGTTTAAAGGGCACATTCCCGTTTTGATGGCATCCTCTCCATCAGCAATATTTAGCAGTCTGTCACTTATGTACGACTTTTTTAGATCGCTTATGCATAGTCCAGTTGGTTTGTTATTATGATTGCTTTGGACTTTAAAGACGCTCTAGTCCAGAAATTATTTTTCGAGCTTGTTAGATTAAAAAAAAATCATTATCCTCAGTTGTTGCATTCCTATTTGTTTATTTTGTTTGTGTCATAGGAGGGGCTAGAGATATTGTGGTTGTAATTGGGTTTTTGGCTGTTGTTGGGTGTTTTCTGGCTCTTGTTTTAAGGGTTGAGCTTCTTTCTTCCAGGGTGGTGGGTGGGTGGGTGGGGGGGGGGGGGGGTTGCTTCTTGGGTTTCTTTTGAGGGAAGGGGAGGGGTTACATACATTAAGATAGGTTTGGGGGTTTTTTCACTGAAATTCAGTAGTTGAAATTTTATTTACATTTTCTTTGGAATTACTGATTTTGTTAGAAATTGTTAGAATTGCATTTTCCTGTTGATTATTGTAGTTCAATAGGTTAGTAATGTAACGGTGTTGTTTTTGTTTTTTTTCTATAATTTTGGTTGTTGTTTTTCTATATATTTTTTTATTTTATTTTTAAATTTTGTTTATCATTTCGCATGCATTGATCCCCTGAAATTCCTTCTCCTGTACAGTACCAACTATACCCTCCTCCCTTGACAATCATACACCCTCCTCCCCCTGCTGCCCCCCCCCCCCCCCTCCCCCCCCGTCTAATATCACAACTGTGAAAAGACGTTAAATAAATTTTTGAACACACACACACACACACAAACACACACACACACACCCCACACACACAACACACACACACACACACACAACACACACACACACACACAACACACACGCAGATAAGTAGAGGATCGAGGTACGCCTACAAAATGATGGGAGGATGACGAACCCTAATAGGGACAGAGATCCCTTTCCTTGCAGAGACCCTGTTCCCCCCTCTCATTCCATTCCAGTTTGGGAAAGGGGGAGAGGTGGGGGGGGGGGGGGGGTGGCTGTCAGTATAAATAGCATCCCCACCTTCAGGAAATTCTACTTATGACCCACATGGGGAAACCCAGGAGGACGTAAAGCCCAGGAAATTCTGTGGTAGGAATTCCCTCTTTCCTATCCCTCTCATTGTTTCTGCCTCGTTCCTTTTCTTCCTAACACCATCACCACCTTCTCATCGATTTTCTGCCTTCTTGGTCCATTCTCCTACCTCCCCCCCCCCCCCCCCACCCCCCCCTCTCCCCGCCCCCAGAAAGTCTTTTAATTACACGATAACAATTTTCTCTCTCTTTGCCGCAGTCGCCTGTACCGGGCCTGACATGTCAGGCGCTTAACGGCAGCGCAACGCACTTTCGTTCATGAATATGACAGACAATAACATTAGTTGCTTGCTGTCTGAGCGTTCGACGACGACGAAGAAGAAGAAGAAGAAGAAGAAGAAGAAGAAGATTCCTTCCAGTGGAGGGAGGAGGAGGTAGAGAGGAGGAGGTGGGAGGAGGGGGGTGTTGGGGTTACAGGAGGTAAGGGGCTAAGAGGCTAGCTATTCTGGGGATGGGGTGTGGGGATGGGGGGTGAGATGAGGGGCGGTGATAAGTTGCAGCTGATAGCAGCAGGGCCGTGTGTGTGTTTATGGTCTTTGGCCGCCGCTGCCACTGCAAGCCTGTACTGTACTGTACTGTGTAGAATATATAGGATGGATGGACGAAGGGATGGATGGATGGATGGATGGATGGAGGGGGAACTACATGTACTTTCTTTTCACTTCTTCTTCTTCTTCTGTACCAAATTGTGGACATGTTAAATTTGTCAGGGTTTTTTCCCCGTCAGGGTTGGGTTTGCTTTTTTTGGGGTGTGTTTTTTGAAACGGTGGGGCTTTTTTGGGAGAGCGGTTGTATGTGTGTGTGGTGGGGTGGGGTGGGGGGGTGGGGGGCAGGGAGGGGGCTGTGCGGGGTGGGGGGTTAGGGGGCTTGGTTAGTAGGGGGGGGGGGGGGGGGGGTGCTCTGTGTGTGTGTGTGTTTGGGATTGGTTGTGGGCGGTGGGGTGGTGTGTGTGTATGTGTGTGTATGGTGTGTGTGTGTGTGTGTGTGGTGTGTACGTGCGTGTGTATGTTGTGTGTGTGTACGTGCGCGTTCGTGTGTGCTAATGTGTGTGTGTGTGTGTGTGTCTGTGCCTGCGTGTCTATCGGCATGTCTGTGTGTGATGAGGGTAGAGGGGGAATGTGTGCATCTGTGTGGGAGTTTTGGTCAAACTCTGTCTAAACTGCCTCCATTTCTTTTTGCAAAGTGTACCATGCCTCGTTTTTATCTGTTCAATATGCAGAAGGCGAATGCAATGTCAGTTACCGACCTAGAAAACTGTTTAGAAGCAAAAAGAAAGATAGAAATAGGAGAGCCAATACCATGGATAATTCACCAAGGTATGCGATGTCTTCCCCAAATGGCAGTGAAATGACCAGCATATCAACAAAGAAAGGTCAAGCTAAAGGCATGCCATAACCTATGTGGTCGTAGGGGAGCAAGGCATCAGAGATCTCAGCTTCTCCAGGGGCCAGCATATAGAGGGCGGTGGCGCCCATCTCCACTCCCTCGCTGCTTTACCTTCCCTGACCCTAAAGAGGGCAGGTACCCATTTACAGCTGGGTGAACAGGGGAAGTGTGCTGAGGCCAAACGGTCACCCATCCAACTGGTAACCACGCTCGATGCTGCTTGACATTGGCTTGGGGAAAGCGAGTGCTCCGACCACTGAGCTATCCCATCCCCACCGGCACATTGCAAACATACTAAAAAGTCGTTTGGGGAGACTGTAATGGAATTTCTAAAAAACGCAAGTTTTTGTGTATGGAAAAGTTGAGTATATGGCAAAGCCTATCCCTCTCCAAGTGCATGCTAGGTATGGTCTTGTTATCACAGTCACCAGCAATAGATGACCTCCTCATTTTGAATGCTGTTGGGACATGCACGCTAAGATGTCTTGCATACGTTCGCACACAGTTACTCAATTTATAGTCTCATCCGTAGGACGTTTTGGGGAGTGGACTCAGAGCCTATACTAAAACCTACAGCTTCCGATCCTAGGGAGAGGAGTGGGGTGGGTGGTGGAGGGAAATCCATTAAACGGATAGCCCAGAGAAGACTGAAACCCGTGCCCTCAGTTGTCTTCAGATCACGAAATCAGCGTTCTAACCACTCGCTAATGCGCCCCCCCCCCCCCCCCCCCCTCCCTTCAGTGGCAGTAAATGTATGACGATTAACCAGTTACTATACAATTTTGGTGGCAAGTGGAAACAAAAATTAATGCAGTTCCGTTGTGTTGTTTGTCTATCTGTCAGTCTGTCTCGTCGCCCGTCTGGCTGTCTGGATGTGTCGGTGTGTGTGTGTGTGTGTGCGTGCGTGCTGCGTGCTGGTGCGTGCGTTGTGTGTGTGTGTGTGTGTGTGTGTGTGTGTGTTGTGTGTGTGTATGGTGTGATCACGGTTTATCTCCGTGATGCTCATTTGTCGGCCTGTCTGCCCACCACTTTCGGCCTGCATGTCTGGAATGTTGGTGGCTAGGTAGGTAGGTAGGTAGGTACTCGTTATCTGTGTGTCCAGGGCCTGAGTTATCTTGCTTACCGCCCCTCTCCCCTCCCCCTTTTATCTCTTCTCTCTCTCTCTCTCTCTCTCTCCTCTCTCTCTCTCTCTCTCTCTCTGTCTCTGTCTCTCTGTGCGTGAGTGTGAGTGAGTGAGTCAAAGTCAAAGTCAAAATTTTATTTTCAGATGGTACATTGAATAAGCAGTGAGTGTGTGTGTGTGTGTGTGTGTGTGTGTGTGTGTTGTGTGTGTGTGTGTGTGCGAGCGCGTGTGTGTATCAAAGTCAAAGTCAAACATTTATTTTCAGATGGTACATTGAATAAGCAGTGCATTTGCTTTTTTTTCATCAAACCATCTATCTAAAGAAAAGAGAGCAAGAGAGAGAGAGAGAAAAAAAAAAAAGATAATATATGTTCAGACATGTGTGTGTGTGTGTGTGTGTGTGCACGCGCGCAGGGGCATGCGTGTGTGTGTTAGCTATCCCACAAAACCGCAGCTGGCCAACTCTTCATCGAACGCACACAGAACATCTTGCGCACTCGTTAAATCCTGTTCCGCTGTAACATGACAGAATTTACAAAACCACATACAGACGGGACTGGATGTAAAAAAGCACATGAGTGCTTATTCCATTATCCTCAATATAAAAGATCTAAATCAAAAAATCAAAAAATCAAAAAAAAAATCGAAAGCTACATGTTCGGGTTTTCTTTCGCGTAAGCGCTAAATATTCTGTATGTATTTGCATGAGAGATCTCTCAGTTTCTAGTCTCATCCGAAGGAACTTTCGGGGCCATGGTGGAGTTACTTTCTCTGTAAACTCCGGGGAGAAAAAGGTCAGACGATAATGCGATCATCCGCAAGCAAAACATATCCAGCGCACGTAAAAGAACCCACAGCAAGAAGAGAATTATCCCTGGCAAAAAAAAAGTATATATGCATAATCGTCACTCTGATACGAAAACGCTTACACTTACACACAAGATGTTTTGTTGTTGAATGGGTGGCGGTACTCTTATGGCGAGGCACTCTCTTCGAGAAAAGCAGCTCGAATTTCATGCCAAAAAAATCTGCCGTGACTTAAAGTGGACTACAAATCTCCCCCCCCCCCCCCCCATTCCCCCCAAAAGCCAAACAAACCCCCCCCCCCCCCCCCCCCCCCCCCCCCCCCCCCCTCCCCCAACACTTTTTTACCTATAGATTCTGTGTTGGTGGCTCTAAGCACTAAGCTCTATCATTCTCAACACATATTTCAAACAAAACCAACCACCACCACAACAACAAACACGCACAAGTCGCCCCCCCCCCCAGACACACTCATACACACATAACAGCACAACACACACAGATACACACATAGACTCCTCACACCACACTCACCCCACACACACACAAAACACCACACACAAAAAGCCCCCCGACCCACCCCCACCCCCATAACACACAACACACAAAACATCCCCAACACCACCCACCCAACCCCACACAACATCCATCATCATTACCCTCCCACCCACCCAACCACACACACACACACACCACAACACACACACACACACACACACACACACACACACACACACACCAACACACCACACCACACAAACCACACAACACACACACACACGCTTCCATATTCATACGATGAAGTCAGAAATAATTTGTTATTAAAAATCAAAACGAAAGACAAAGAACGCAAAAAACTGTGTACACAAATTAAGTGACATAATCACAGTTGATATATGTCAAGCAGATATCATCAGATATGTGTATGAGTGTTTTGAAAAAAGAGAAAAAGAGAAGTAGAATGCAACATATTTTTTAGTGTACATCACTTTTAGCCAAGATATATAATAATTATAATTAATGTTTTTGTTGTGTCAAATAAGTGTACATGACTTAAATGGCAATAAAATATTCTGAATCTGAATCTGAATCACACCACGCAGATCCAACCCACCCCCACAAACACAACAACAAAGGCGTCAACACAAACTAAGCTATATCATTGTAATAAACGAGCGCCTGAAACAGTTGAATTGAACCTGACTGGAAACCCTCATGTTATCATCATCACCATCCGCGGAGGGGTGGAGAGGAGAGGAGGGGAGAGGAGGAGAGGAAAGGAGAGGAGAGGAGAGGAGAGGAGGAGAGGGGAGGGAGGAGAGGAGAGTGGGGGAGAGGAGAGGAGAGGAGAGGAGGAGGAGAGAGGAGAGGAGGAGAGGAGAGGAAAGGGGGGGGGAAAAGGAGGGAGCCAAAAAACAAACAAAACCCCCCAAAAAAAACCCAAAAACACAAAAAACCCATACAAAACCCCCACAAAAAATTTAAAACCAAAAAACCACAAAAAGCCCCCACCCCCCCCCACCCATAACACCCCAACCCAAAAAACATCCCCCCCCCCCAAACCCCAACAACCCCCTAAATTACCCTCCCCCCCCCCAACACAAACCCCAACCCCAAAAAAAAAAAAAAAAAAAAAAAAAAAAAAAAAAAAAAAAAAAAAAAAAAAAAAAAAAAAAAAAAAAAAAAAAAAAAAAAAAAAAAAAAAAAAAAAAAAAAAAAAAAAAAAAAAAAAAAAAAAAAAAAAAAAAAAAAAAAAAAAAAAAAAAAAAAAAAAAAAAAAAAAAAAAAAAAAAAAAAAAAAAAAAAAAAAAAAAAAAAAAAAAAAAAAAAAAAAAAAAAAAAAAAAAAAAAAAAAAAAAAAAAAAAAAAAAAAAAAAAAAAAAAAAAAAAAAAAAAAAAAAAAAAAAAAAAAAAAGGGGGGGGGGGGGGGGGGGGGGGGGGGGGGGGGGGGGGGGGGGGGGGGGGGGGGGGGGGGGGGGGGGGGGGGGGGGGGGGGGGGGGGGGGGGGGGGGGGGGGGGGGGGGGGGGGGGGGGGGGGGGGGGGGGGGGGGGGGGGGGGGGGGGGGGGGGGGGGGGGGGGGGGGGGGGGGGGGGGGGGGGGGGGGGGGGGGGGGGGGGGGGGGGGGGGGGGGGGGGGGGGGGGGGGGGGGGGGGGGGGGGGGGGGGGGGGGGGGGGGGGGGGGGGGGGAAAGGAGAGGGGGGATGGAGGGGGGGGGGAAGGAGGAGAGAGGGGAAAAGGAGGAGAGGAGGAGAGGAGAAGGGGAAGGGAGGCGAGGAGAGGAGGAGGGGGGGAGAGAGAGAGGGAGGAGAGGAGAGGAGAGGACGCAGGAGGACGGAGGAGAGGAGAAGAGGAGGGAGAGGCGTGGAGAGGAGGCGTGGAGAGGAAGGAGAGGAGGAGCGGAGAGGAGCGATGAGAGTGATGAGGAGAGGCGATGAGGAGGAGAGGGGAGGAGGGAGATGAAGAGGAGAGGAGAGAGATGAGAGGGACGGAGAAGCGAGGAAAGGAGGAGATGAGAGGAGAGGAGGGAGGGAGAGGAGATGAGAGGAGTGGAGAGGAGAGGAGAGAGATGGAGGAGAGGAGAGGAGCGGAGAGGGTGGAGATGAGAGGAGAGGAGAGGAGTGAGAGGGAGAGGAGAGGACTGAGGAGAGGAGAGGAGAGGAGAGGAGAGGACGAGGAGGAGAGGAGAGGATGAGGAAGAGAGAGGAGAGGAGGAGATGAGAGGAGGAGAGAGGAGATGAGAGTGGAGGAGATGAGAGGAGAGGATGAGGAGGAGAGGAGAGGAGAGTGAGAGGAGGAGAGGAGAGTGAGGAGGTGAGGAGAGGGAGGAGAGGAGAGGAGAGGAGGAGCGGAGGGGAGAGGAGAGGAGAGGCGAGGAGAGGAGGAGGGGATAGGAAAAGAAGGAGAGGCGAGGAGGAGCGGAGAGGAGAGGAGAGGAGGAGAGGAGAGGAGAGGTGGGAAAGGAGAGGAGAGGAGGGAGAGGAGGAGAGGAGAGGAGAGGAGAGGAGGAAGCGGACTTGCGGAGAGGAGAGGGATGAGAGTGGAGAGATGATGAGGAGCAAGGAGGAGGAGATGAGAGGAGAGGAGAGGGATGAGGAGAGGAGAGGAGAGGAGAGGTGGAGGAGGAGAGGAGAGGAGAGGAGAGGCTTCATTCAGATCAGGTCAGTGGTGTGTAGTTTCTTGTAGTGATCTGTGATTGGGTATTGCCTCATTTTCTGGTGCGGATATTGGCGACATTTCCTGCATGGGCCTGCCTGGCCTGTGCCTGCCCTAATACCACCTTGGGTGTGTTGTGAGTGTGTGTATGTGCCGTTGTGTGTGTTGTGCGTGTGTGTGTGTGTGTGTGTGTGTGTGTGTGTGTGTGTGTGTGTGTGGGGCCGTTTGGTTTTTTTTTTTGTTTTGGTGTGTATGTGTGTGTGTTTTATATGTGTGTGTGTATGTGTGTGTGTGTGTGGTGTGTGTGTGTTGTGTGTGTGTATGTGTGTGTGTAAGTGTGTGTGTATGTGTGTGTGCGTGTAATTGTGTGTGTGTAAGTGTGTGTGTATGTGTGTGTATGTGTGTGTGTAATCGTCTTGCTGTGTATGTCGTGTGTGTGTATGTGTGAGTGTTATGTGTGTGTTGTATATTTTTTTTTGTGGAAGGTTTGGTGGGGGTTTTTGTGTTATGTGTGTATATGTGTGTGTGTTGTGTATGTGCGTGTGGTGTGTGTATGTGTGTCATGTGTGTGTGTATGTGTGTGTGTATGTGTGTGTTGTGTGTGTGTGTGTGTGTTGTGTGTGTGCTGTGTGTGTGTGCGTGTGCGAGTGTGTGCGTTGTGTGCTGTGCGTGTGGTTCGTTGTGTGTGTGATGTGGAGCTCTGGAGCTTTTAACTACTTGCTCCAGACACGGTAACCACTAACTGGTGGTGGTGGTGGTGGTGTGGTGGTGATGGTGGGTGGGTGGGAACAGGGAAGGTCTACCATAGGGGAGATGGATGGAGGGGTGGGGTGTGGAGTGGAGGGGGGGGGATTGGGTGGGAGGAGAGAGAGGAGAGGGGAAGAGAGAGGGAGGGGAGGGAGAGAGGGTAGGGAGGGAGGGAGGGGATGGGGAGAGAGACAGAGACAGAGACAGACAGGCAGACAGAGAGACAGACATACAGACAGAGTCAGAAACACAGAACTACCTCAATCATCATCGTAAAACAATTTGCAATTATCATCTACAGAAAAATTTAACAATGGCAACAATAGACACCAAAAAACCCCCCAACAAATTAGCACTTCTCCCATGACAGTTGGAGGAACACTTCCTCCAGACCTGTCCAACACACCAAAACCTGAGTGAAGGCCGATATCTGGCCTACTGACCTACCGATGAGGGACACACTCTTCGGACCCCTGGAGGGCCTTCAGCGTATCACGGCAGCGTTTGTCAGGGCCTCTGGAGTTGCTGTCTGAGCGTTTAACGACGAATAAGAAGAGGTAAACGAACATAAATAAACCAAACTTTGCTTAAAAGACAATAACTTAACTCTTCACTTGTTTCATATGCTCTCTTTCGAGATTGAGAGATGGGCGATTTTGAATTTTGGTTAAAAAGAAGGAAAAAAGAATACCCATAAGCAAAACAGCAACAACCAAAACAAATAAGTCACACACACACACACGCGCACACGGAGCCCACACACACACACACACCACGCACGCACCGCACGCACGCACACACGCACACGAGAAAGAGAGGAGAGTGAGAGAGAGAGAGAGACAGAGAGAAGACACGAGCGAGAGAGAGAGAAGAGGAGAGAGAGAGAGAGAGAGGAGAGAGAGAGAGAGAGAGAGAGAGAGAGAGAGAGAGAGAGAGAGAGAGAGAGAGAGAGAGGAGAGAGAGAGAGAGAGGAGAAAAGAAAGAGAGAAAACATATTGCGCGCACGTTAAAACCTGTTCCGCTTTAAGGAAGAGTATTCCACAGCATGCCAGTAGGAACGGATGACAAATTGACAAAACTACAAGCACACGGGAACTGGATGTAAAAAGCAACCAAAGCCCACAACATGAGTGCTTATTCCATTATCCTCTAAATAAAAGAATAAATAAGTAAACGATAAACACACACACGCACGCACGCACGCACGCACGCACGCACGCACACACACACACACACACACACACACACACCACGCACACACACACACACACACACACACACACACACACACACACACACACACACACACACACACACACAGGGGATGGGATAGCCTAGTGGTCAGAACATTGCGCTCGCAATCTGACCTCCTGGGTTCGATACCCGTTCAAGGGGACATTTTCCTCTGGAGTTAACATCAGTGCAGACGCCACTCTCCCCAAAAGTCTTTCGGATGAGACTGTAAACCGAGGTCCCGTGTGCGAACGCACGCAGAACATCTTGCGCGCACGTTAAATCCTGTTCCGCTTTTCGTAAGAGAAGGCCATTGTGTGCCGGTGGGAACAGATGATAGACTTTACAAAAGCGCATACACACGGGGACTGGATGTAAAAAAGCACATATGTGCTTATTCCATTATCCTCGATATAAAAGAATAAAATAAAAATTTAAAAAACAACCAAAGACACACACACACCACACACACACACACACACACACACACACACACACACACACACACACACACACACACACACACACACACACACACACACACACACACACACACAAGTGAGCAAAACAAAATAGCGAAGGGAAATTTCACCATTTTTCTATTGCCATAACAATTTTGAGAGTGAGATCGGTTGCCCTGACAATATTTCCATAGTTTTGTGCTTTCAATGTTGCCATTACAATATGTCCACAGTTTTGTGCTTTCAATGTTGTGTCATTACAATATGTCCACAGTTTTGTGCTTTCAATGTTGTCATTACAATATGTCCATAGTTTTGTGCTTTCAATGTTGTCATTACAATATGTCCATAGTTTTGTGCTTACAATGTTGTGTCATTACAATATTTCCATAGTTTTGTGCTTACAATGTTGTGTCATTACAATGTTTCCATAGTTTTGTGTTTACAATGTCGTGTCATTACAATAACTATTTCCATAGTTTTGTGCTTTCAATGTATGTCATTACAATATTTCCATAGTTTTGTGCTTACAATGTTGTGTCATTACAATATTTCCTCGGTTTTGTTCTTTCAATGCAGTGCCATTACAATGTTTTGGGTTAAAATGTTTCCTTACCTTTCGACCTTGGAATGTTTCCATACTTTTTGTTCTAACAATGTTGCTTTAGCTTTTGTCCTTGTAATGTACTCTTTTTTTTTGTTTTTAACCTTCCCTCGTACTGTTCAAATAGGTGAAGCCTTCTAACTCTACCTTGTTGTCTTGCAATGAATTGGGAGCATTGTGAAACAAGCCTTGCAGAAAGATTGCATGGCTTCGGTTATTTCCTCTCTGCCCTCGGCGCCTCTTCTTTCTTTCTTTCTCTTTGTCTCTCCCTCCTTCTTCGCTTCATCTCTGTCTGTCTGTCTCTATCTGTCTTTCTGTCTGTCTGTCTGTCCTTTCTGCCTGTCTGTCTTCCTTTGTTTCTTTCATTGTTTGTTTGTTGTTTCTTTCTTTCTTTCTTCCTTTCTGTCTGTCTGTCGTCTGTCTCTGTCTGTCTGTGTCTCTCTGTCACTGTATTTCTCTCTCACATGTCATGCGCACGGGTACTGGATATATATATATATATATATATATATAAGATGAGAGAGAGAGTGAAGATAGAGAGATATATATTATATATAATCTATATATAATATATATATATATATATATATATATATCTATATAAAGACACTTGAGAGCTTATTCCATTATCCTCGAAATAAAAGAAAACATATCTGTCTGTCTGTCTCTGTATCGCTCTGTCTCTGTCCGTCTGTCTGTCTGTCTCTCTCACTCTCTTTCTCTCTCTCTCTCTCTCTCTCTCTCTCTCTCTCTCTCTCTCTCTCTCTCTCTCTCTCTCTCTCTCTTCGCTCTTCTCTTCTCTTCGTTCATAGAAAACGTATATCCAGTGTTGTGCGTAGATTCACGTGTGTCTGTGTGCGTGCGTGTTGAGAGGGTGGAAGGGGGAGAGGGGGATGGGGGAGGGGTTTGTGTGTGTGTGTGTGTGTGTGTTGGGGGTGGAGGGTGGGGGTGGGGTTGTTTGTGTGTGTGTGCGTATGTGCGTCCGCGCGCGCGCGCGCGCGGTGTGTGTGTGTGTGTGTGCGTGCTTGCGTGCGTGCGTGCATGTGTAGAACTTCCGAGCTTATATTTCCAACTTTTCACACAGTGGATCAATACTTGACAATCGCTGATAACTCAAGAATATGAAAAAAACCCAAACAAAAAACCTTTTCGCTTTTTCAGCTCAACATAACCTGTTGACTTTTCTCATTTCGCTGAAGATTTGGTTTCCGTGTAATTTCGTCAACATTGTTGTCAGAATCAAATCGCTTTTCGAAAGAAATTACAGAGATGAATGCTTTTCATTTATTGTAATAATGAATAAAATATCAGCAAAATATAGCAAAGAAATAATACCAAGACGCCACAGTTGAAGCTCGACAGAAGCTATAGCCGAGTGGTTAAGACCGTTTCACTTCAATCCCATGGGTCCATGAAGTCGTGGTTCGAATCTCGGTGGTAGCGTCATGTGAATTATGTGTGTGGATTTTTACGATCTCCCAGGTCAACTTCAAGTACAGACCTGCCAGCGCCATTATTCCATTCGTGTATAAATATACACATGAAGATTTTTAAAAATGCATGTTAAAGATCCCACAATTCATGTCAGCGTTCGGTGGGTTACGGAAACATGAATACACCCAGCATACATCCCCCAAAGTGAAGATTCAAGATTTTAAGATTCAAGATTTAATTTTAAAAACCCCCACCCCAACAACCCTGGGTGTATATGATATTTCACAAAGCCACAACTTGCTGATGTAGGCGTGTCGAAGTCGGAATACAGTTACCTTCATTGTGGGCAAAAACGGTTGCAAACGCAAAATCTCACTAATGATGAACCTCGGAGTTCTAAGCGAGGAAGGCAAATATATATATATATATATAATATATATATATATATATATATATATATATATATATATATATATATATATGTATGTATATATATATATATATATATATATATATATATATATATATATATCATAGATATATTACATTTATATATAAATGAAGGCTAGCTCCACCATCCCACAGACACATGTCCATAGAGAAAACGACATCGAAGCTTTCCAAATAGTCCCTTACTGGACCATCAGCAGCAATAGGATCTGACCAAACTATCTATCTAGGCAGCTATGGGATCCAAATTTATTAATATTATACACTGAAACCTCGTGGAAAGACAGAGATTTCTACGACACACAACGTGGGGCTTTTGCCTGCCTTAGATGTAGTCCACTTTCCTGTACACACACACACACACACACACACACACACACACACACACACACACACACACACACACACACACACACACACACACACACACACACACATACACACACACACACCATACACACACACACACACACACACACACACACACACACACACACACACACACACACACACACACACAACACACACACACACACACACACACACACACACGAGACATAGACGTACACTTAACAGTAGAACTAAAGAGAGACATCTAAGCTTTGAAAATGGGATGTTATTGAAAAGAACGTAACATGAGATGCACTGAATGTAATTACTTTCACCAGGAAAACCATCGTCAGGCTATATGAGGGTTCAGAGGAATATCTGCTGACATCATCATCATCATCATCATCATCATCATCATCATCATCATCATCATCATCATCATCATCATCATCATCGTAATAATAATAATATAATTTGTGACGATGATGATGATGATGATAATAATAATAATCATAATCATAATCCTAATAATAATAATAATGATGATGATGATGATGATGATGATGATAATGATGATAATCATAATAATAATAATGATAATAATAATATACGGAATTTATATAGCACTGAATCTTGTAAAACAAACAAATCGAAGCGAAGAAAAGAAAGCTACACTGGTATTCACCATGTTAAATACAAGCTCCAATGGTCAAGCTGTAATGGTGTTCAGGGAAATGTTGAGGGAGGGAGAGACAAGTGGACATGACAAGAAAGAAACCAGCACGTGGATAACATCGTGGAATGGATGGTGAAACATTCGCAGAGACCCATGCTATGGAACACAACCGACATATATGGAGGGAAGTGCAAAAAATTTTCAGAATGGTGCACCAATAACTTTCAACGGATTTAAGAAAGAAAGAGAAGACACAAATATTTATTTCTGGTCTGTGTGATTGAGAACTGAGCTGTAAGATTTTGCACAGGTAGTTAGTTACAAACAAACATTGATTTCATCAGAAATCGGCAAAGCCCAATTGTATAATTATAGGCATGGACTTCTCTCACTTCAACTGAACTAAGGGAGACGGGATAGCCTAGTGGTTAGAACATTGCGCTCGCAATCTGACGGCCCGGGTTCGATTGCCGTTCAAGGGGATATTTTCCCCTGGAGTTAACATCAGTGCAGACTCCACTCCTCCCAAAAGTCCTTCGGATGAAACTATAAACAGAGGCCCCGTGGGCGAACGCACGCAGAACATCTTGCGCACACGTTAAATCCTGTTCCGCTGTTCGTAAGAGTAGGCCATTGTGTGCCGGTGGGAACAGATGACAGAATTTACAAAATTGCATACACACGGGGACTAGATGTAAAAGAGCACACTAGTGCTTATTCCAGTATCCTCGATAGAAAATAATTAAAAACAACAACAACTAAACCTTTCTAGGAACAGTTGTTGCAATACTGTGCTGATTTTTACCCTGGCAGTGTGTCGTAAGCACTTTTGAACCCGGGGGATGCCACCCCTCTGCAGGTAGTCGGGTGCGTGCTGGGTATATATACGCGTCATCCATCCCTGCATCCACAGCTAACCCACTTTTTTACATAGCTAACTAGAAATTTAACGTGTGGGCGAGAGGTACCGTTGTGGGTGTGGCTGCACACAATTGATAGTTTTTGATTTATAATTTCATCTGAATATCTTTGAGGGGACTAGAATCATCACTAAGGAGAAAACAAATCCTTGAACTTTCCCTCAACAGAGACTCAAACCCGCACCCTCATCGTCGACACTGTATTTGAGAACAAACAGGTGATCTGCTGGCTTGAAGGCTAACTTGCTTTCTTACTTATTCGTTCTGGTTTTAATTCTGGTTCCAATCTCAATTTCCTGCTCAAAGTCACTTTGGGAGTCTGGATTTGAGACTGTCTGGTGAGACGGTTAGATAAGGTAGAAGAATCAGCAACACGCATTCAGTGCGTGTGAAAAGATCTAGCAATGACAAGCGAGTTGTCATTGGCGAAGAATGCTGCAATCAAAACCTATACGTACAGGCAACAAGAAAAAAAAACCCAACCCTGTCCATATCATTTTCTTTTCCTTGCGATATGAATATTCTGTGTGTATGTAGAGAGATAGAGAGAGAGCCTTAGTAATAACAAACTGCGCGTGCCAAGACAAATAAGAACAACATATCATAGACATGAACACAAGTAATACAAAATATGGTTCTATACTGGGAGGGAGTCTATAAGAGATACCACAGAGAGAGAGAGATAATGTTAGCTTCTGGGGAGATAGTGCTTTCAGTGTTTACACTTGATGTCGCCATTCCCCCCAAACAAGCCATAAAACGGTCTAGCAGGCTTCTCCCTATGGCAGAGTGGAGGAGCCAGCAGCCGTCCCCGTCCCTTCCATCCTTCTCCTACCTTCCTCCTCTCCCCCCCCCCCTCCCCCCCCTTCTTACTTACATCTTACCCATGTT
>CM054138.1:4307380-4314880 GCA_028751875.1 Rapana venosa | reverse complement strand
ATGACCAGAAGCTGGAAACAGTTCAAAGCTTCAAGTACCTGGGAGCCATTGTATCAGACAGGGATCCAAGCCAGAAGTAGTATGCAGGACTGCACAGACAATAACAGCTTTGTCAAAACTAAACACCATCTGGAAAGATAAAAATATCTCACTTATCTCCAAGATCAGACTAATGCGCTCCTTGTCATATCCATATTTCTGTATGCCTGTGAATCATGGACCCTGACTGCAGATTTGGAGAGAAGAGTACAGGCGGTGGAGATGAGATGCTTTCGGAGACTCCTTGGCATCTCCTACAAAGACCACATAAGCAACGAAAGCGTGCATAACAGAATCCAGCAAACCATTGGACCCTATGAGAACCTTCTAACGATCGTGAAAAAGCGTAAACTTAAATGGTATGGGCATGTCACAAGATCCAAAGGACTTGCAAAGACAGTTTTACAAGGCACTGTCCAAGGAGGAAGAAGAAGAGGCAGACCAAGGAAGAGCTGGGAGGATAACATCAGCGAATGGACAGGCCTAGAACTCAACAAAACCCTGAGAAAGGCAGAACAGAGAGAGGAATGGAGGGAACTGGTTGTTGAGTCTTTGAGGGTGCCCCCACGGTCGTCAGACTACGGGACAGATAGATAGATTGTACTGTATTGTATTGTATTGCTTTACATTGTATTGTATTATTTTGCATTCATTGCATTGTATTGTATTGTATTGTATTGTATAACCGCTTCATTCAAGTCACAGCAGATTTCTCTGCGTGAATCTCAGGCTACTCTCCTCTGAAGATAGCGTGCGGCGCCACAAGATCAGCGCCACCGATTTTTTTCTTAACTGTCTGCATGTGCATTACTTTTGTTGTTGTTGTTGTTTTCCTTATTTGTGTCTGTATGTGTATTGCATTCTTTGGCCTGTATCACACTGTAGGAGGCTTCACTTGCACAGTCCTTATGTGCTGCAGCCCTGGGGGCTTGTTGGCCTTTGGAGAACATCTCCAACGCTGACTGTCCTTATGCCCACTTGGACGAGAGAGTGGGGATGTACTGTGGGCAAGGCATCTCCACGATAATCAAATTTCTGCCCAATTTCCGAAACAGCAGCTGCCTCCTCCGCTGTTTTGGAGGTCATCGTCGAACACGACGGACAAACATACATCCCACTGTACTGCACTGCACTGTACTGTTCTATCTCGTGGCCAGAGTATCCTACTGCTTTGGTCCTTCACTAGAGTGCTGGCAATTATTGGTATTGCCATGTCTGCATGACAGCAAGTTCAGTTACTCGTGGCACTTAAGGATATTGCCGGGATTGGTTCTCTTACTGCCTCTAGGCTTTGGGTTGAAGCAGGTGTTGATTCAGAAAAGAAACGCCTTGTGCACAAATCCATTTGGAGGAGGAGCAGCAGCAGCGAGGTATTAGCTCAGAGTGTGGTGCTGATAGTGCCTTCAGGCTATTCGAGAACTTCCGAGCCCTTTCCCTTGCTGTCTGATTGTTGGAGAGTAACGTGTGTGTGTTGTTTATTTTCTCCAGAAACATGTTCAAAACATGTTTGTCAAAATGTTGCATTCCGATTTTGTTGGATTTTTAAAAAATCAACATATTATTTGTAAATTTTGATCTATAAGTACTCATTTCCTCAATATGGTAATGTAGTTGCAAGATTACCACAGACATGTAAAAGGTAAAGGTAAAGGAGTCCCATAACCTATAAGGTCGTAGGGGAGCGAGGCGTCAGAGACCTCACTTCTCTAGGGCCAGCATATTGAGGGCGGCGCCCATCTCGTCTCCCTCGCTGCTTTACCTTCCCTGACTCTAAAGAGGGCAGGTACCCATTTACAGCTGGGTGAACTGGGGGAACTGTACTGAAGCCAAGGCGCGCAAACGGTCACCCATCCGACTGGTAACCACGCTCGACGCTGCTTAACCGACACAGACATGTAGAAAAAATATATTGACAAATGCTGTAACTGCATGCTGCATACTGGATACTACATAAGTGTATCACACCGAGTACAATACTAGTTTCCAGTCTACTACTCTAAGAAGTAGAGTAGGGGAAATACATTTTGATTTGGGTTGGTTGAAGAACTAGAAGCCTCCAGCTTCTGTGGCAGATGAATCATATTTATTGTCAGCAGCAAACAATGACTAAACACCATCATTTTGATGCGTGTATCAGCAACCACAACACTGATTTTGTTACATGTAAATGAGTTACCACCAATACAAAAGAACTAGATTATAACAATCTCAAGTACTTTGTCTTTGTATGTATAAATTCAGAGTATGAAGTCCTGAAAAATATTGATTCGTATTGTTATGACAGGGAAAACAGGAAATTCGCCCCTAATCCAAAAGTAAACACACACAATATCCAAAATATACAAAAATAAAATCCAAATCAAAACAACAACAAAACAAAGAAACACAAAAACTCTAAGAAGTTTCGAGTCCTCAAAGTGTTAAAAAAAAAAGTTAAATCACGTAAATGAGCAAGTTTTATTCCTAGAGGGTTATAGAAGAAGCATCACAATGGCTTTTTTGTGCATCCAGCCCTCTGAAAAATAAAACAACAACAACAACAAAGAACAAGGAAAATGTATTGAACTGGTAAATGCAAGCCATGAGAAAACAAATAAAAATATATACATATGCAAATCCCGCGCTTACACACCCCAGCATACTTTTAACCATGTAGACAAAAACTGACAAAAAATTGGAGGTATATGTCAGCGTTCATGAATAAGTCGACAAGAGAGTAAAATACCACACTAAACTTTACGCAAGAAAGGACGTCTTCACGTCTTGACTAAAAAACCTAACTAAGACATTTCACCACAGCGACTTTCATATCTCACTCTGCCGAAGACCGTTTCCATTTGTTGATTAACCTATCAATTCCCAGCCACACACCCCAAACTTCACATTCGCTTTTCGCCAAACAGCTTGCAACAAAGTTAAGGATGCGTCCACCGACTCCAGTCACAGCCTCCTCAGGGAGGCAGACAGAGAAATATGATTTCCTCTCTCCCCGGAGGCTTTGGGGCTGAATGGGTTACAGAGGTGGGACACGCAGGATAAAGTGGGAAGGAGGAGGGAGAGGGAAGGGACGGGACAGAGTTGTGGGACTTGACTTCAGAGAGAATGTCTTGGACCATCATGGATTTTCTTTTCTTTTGGTTTATTTTTTCTTTAAAGTTTGTAGCGCTGCGTTGATGTGGCAGGGTGATTTGGGATTGCAGTTGCATTGTCAGGGCAGGTTTAAGTATGTCTGGACCGAGTGAACTGTGAAGTGATGTCTGGGGTAGAACGTGTTAATCTTTTTACGGAATCGTTGCATTGTGGCTTTGTGCTGATTTTGCAGAGTATTGTTGTGTGTTGCATGGGTTGTTTTGTAATACGTGTATTGTGCTGCACTGTGTTCTTTTTAAAAAAAAATTGATATTGTATTTGATCATGTCTCCTATAATTGTGTACTGTACTGCACAAGAATGTGCAAATTTGTATTTATCTCATTGTGTTATACTGCTTTGTACAGCATTACATGATATAGAATCCCACTACAGAATGTATGTTACAAATAGGACCCAGACTTATCCTCTCATCGAAGCAGTGGCACACGGCCAGCCGTTTGTCATACAGAAACATAGAGAGATAATAATACTTTAAAAAACAACAACTGACTTTGATAGCATGATGTTTGGATATTGAGTGTCACTTTCTAGATAAAAGAAATATGCTTCAGGGCAAGAAATAACTAGACATAACAAAGTTAATGAAACGATTGCAACGAGAGTTAAATCCAAAGTACGGGTTAAAAGAAAACGTTTTGGAACTATGGTATTAAAATCATTTCATACATATTTTGATTTTGGGCATTCCTGAACTCTATATTCAACTGATGTAAGGATTTATGAAGCTTAGTAAACTAAGCTAATTCCTTCCTGGCTGAATCAATGAAAAAAATCACACTTTTAATGATAGCAAAGAGTGCTCTATCAACACACAGACACACAGAGAAACAGAAACAGAAAAGCACACACACAGACACACACACACACAAACACACACACACTTAAGTAACTTTTTTTTTATCACTTTCACTCTCTGATCCAGGCTGGCTGAAAAGACTCAAAGACTGAGTGAAGTGTCGGTGAAGTTGTCCCGAAGAGACTCTACAGCAGACGACCCCTTTTACCGATCATCTCTCCCGCCTTTCTCCCCAATCAAGACTGGTTTAGCGCCTGCAGTTAAAGAACACACATATTCATAGTCACACGCTGAAACTTCCATGCCCGCTTTATGGCACAGGCAGCGACAGAGCTAGGAACTTGGCCAGAACTCCGCAAGTCTATCTGCAGTCATCATATCCAGCTCGCGGCCCGCCTCCTGGGGCTCTTGGCTAAGAAGGTTCCAGAATGTGGTTAGTCTGGATTCAAACTGGACATAGCTCACTTTCAAAATGATTCTGTCATCCTTTCAGCCACTTTACTACTATAAAAATTGTTTCGAAAGTGACTGGAGAAATGGTATTAGCTATAAAAGGTTCGGATGCTACTAAAGGATTAACAGCTTTATTTTCAACGTCATTCTTTGACATCCACACCTCAAGTGTTTTCTTCACCGCTGCTGACTGTAGGAGCTCCACGACATGCCACCAGAGCTCCCCGTCTCTCTCTCTCTCTCTGACTTCTTTGACATGATTCCACATAGATACCACATTCTGAAATGGTACTGCATTCGTTCTTTGGATAGCTCCCTGCAGAATTGTTGGTGCACGGGACTGGATCTTCCGGGCCGTGCCTAATCTGCTGGTTGAACGTGGCCAAGCTAGTCCATCTCAAGGTACAGGCTGCATGTTCGACGTTCAGCATGTTTTCGTGACCCATCCAACGCTGATCTGAACTTTGAATTCTTTGACGTGCAAATTTTATCTTCAACATGCATATTGTATGCTAAAGAAATCAAGGCATGGGAGATCTGTATTTCAGATTTGGTGACCGGGACTGATCTTCCAGCTTTATCTAATGCGGGCTGTTTGAACGCCAAACCATTCCGTGGCAAGGCAGGCTGCATGTTCGACGTTCAACATGTTTTGCGTGACCCATCCAATGAGACTTTGCAATCATTGACGTGAAAATTATCATCAACATCATACTTGTATCTAAGATAAGGCATGGACTCTTCAATTTCACATTACTGGGAAACAGTAAACATAACCCACACTTTATAATCAGATGTGCAGATCATTTAAACACACACATGGCAGCTACGCGCAAGTGTAGAGCTGGACAGCAAAACGAGTCCCAGTGCGACGAGAGACATGTTGTGACACGTGAAATCCTGTCACTTGTCTTGGGCCCAGACCACTGCAAACAAGACAAATTTACAAAACGCAACAAGGAACTAGGTAACCACAAACATAGTGTTTACATTATCCTGCAATCATTTAAAAACACATGCACACACCACACACACACACACAACACACACACACACACACAACACACAAACACACACACACACACACACACACACACACACACACACACACACGGAACATTAACTTTTCCTACTTCGATCTCCAATTTAAACGATCTCAGAAACTCATAAACACTAAACAAAAAAAAAACGTTAGAAAAGCTAGCCATAAAAACGACATTACTACTTCTAGATACTACACGCTTCTGCTGATTATTTGATAGCTCCATCTCAGGAATCAAGAACACTGGTTTACAGCCGGCACTTCAGCACAGCACTAGTCACAGTCACACGCGGACGTACACTCTGTATTCCCCTTTCATGGTAATATTGGCAATCACAACATCACAGACACCATCAGCATCAGCATCAGCAGCAGCAGCAGCAGCAGTCCACAACTTTCTCTGCATCCAGTGAACAATGCAGCCACTACCTTCTGAAGGAGGCAAGAGAGAGAGAGAGAGAGAGAGAGAGAGAGAGAGAGAGAGAGAGGAGAGAGAGAGAGAGAAGAAGAAGACAGACAGACAGACGAGACAGACAGAGAGAGAGAGACAGACAGAGGAAAAGAGAGAAGAGAGAGAGAAGAGAGAGAGAGAGAGAAGAGAGAAGAGAGAGAATGAGAGAAATCAGACTCAGAAATTTAATGGTTGGAGTAGCATAATACATGTGGGTAGGAAGAGAGAGAGAGAGAAGAGAGGAGAGAGAGAGAGAGAGAGAGAGAGAGAGAGAGAGAGAGAGAGAGAAAAGAGAGAGAGAGAGGAGAGAGAGAGAGAGAAGAAGACGACAGACAGATAGACGAAGACAGACAGACTAGACTGATTTCTCTGGTTCCGAGAGACAGCACAGGCAGCGGCTGAATCATGGCTACAGAGATGGGACAGGATAGGGGAAGTAGGCGAAAAAGGGGCGACAGGTGAGTGGGGGGGGGTAAAAAATGGTTAAGTATAGTGGAATGCTCTGAAGGATGAGACAATGAAGAATGTGAGGTGGGTTGAGGGGGACGGGGGGGTTGGTATGTGTAGGAGGTGTACGTGCTGAAGTTATGTTTAGTCACTGTTATCTGTTAGAAATGAGAAATGCTGGTGCATGCATCTTTAATTTTACATTATTCATTAATCCATAATGAATACATTGTGTGTTTTTTGTTTTAGTGTGTTTCTATTCTTGTTATAGAAGAGAGGAAAAGAGAATAGAAAAAAATTAAATCGGAGAGAGCAGTCAAAGAAAGAGAGGAGAGAGAGTGAGAGAGAACGAAGAGAGAGAGACAGACAGAGACAGACAGACAGACAGACAAGACAGACAGACAGAACAAGGAGGGGTGGAAATTGAAAGACATTCAACATGGCTTGCATAATATGGAATATAACCAATTAAATTCCATAGACAAAAACAAAACAAAAACAAAAAAAATAATAATCATTTCAATCAATTTTATAATATTAAAATATCAAGAGGGGAGAGAGAGAGACAGACAGACAGACAGACAGACAGACAGACAGACAGACAGAGAAACCTGATTTCTCTGGTCCCCGAAGGGACAGACAGACAGCACAGGGATGAATCAGTGGTTACAGAGATGGGACAGGGTAGGGGGAAGGGTGGGGTAAAAGGGTGACAGCGTCGGGTGGGGGTGGGGTGGGGGTAGTGGATTGGGTGTTGAGGGGGGAAGTGCTTCTGGGAGGGATGAGACAATGAGGTAGAAGTGTGTGTGTGTAGGGGGGACGGGTGGGGTTAGGGTGTTGGTAGGGAGGGGTGGTGGTACGTGTGTCTGTTATGTTGTTTGTGTTGTGTGTGGTGTATGTGAAAAGAGAGAGGGGGTGTGGTGTGGCGTGGCATTTTAATTTTTTAAATTTTATTCTTTTATTTCGAGGATAATGGAAAAATCATGTGTGTGTGTGGTGTGTGTTGTGTGTGTGTGTGTGTGTGTGTGTTAAGAGAGAAAAGAGAAGAGAAGAGAGAGAGAAGAGAGAGAGAGAAGGGGGAGAGAGAGAGAGAGAGAGAGAGAGAGAGAAGGGGAGAGAG
>CM054138.1:4299234-4301734 GCA_028751875.1 Rapana venosa | reverse complement strand
TTTTTCTGCAGGTCATAACATGTTGAAAAGAGCCATCATTCTGAATTTGCAGGATGCTTAGAGTAAGATTGTGTGCAATATGAATTCACAAAAATAGTCAAATTAACCAAGATACTGCCTTTAATTAAAAACGGCTATTAGATCAACAAGAATCTTCTATCAATATTATACATGAATGATTAATGTTTTCAACATTTTCTTTAACTTACGTAATAAAGCCAGACATTCCTAAGAAATCGATAACCTGAATTTTCTGTTAAAATAAACGTTTGATAAAAGCAGCCTTTTTAAAAATTCTTCTTAACCCCGAACAAAACGAATACATATTTGATCCATAATAATTGGACTTCCACCAAAATGACCAGACTGATTTTCTCTCTCAAAGTTACCAGACGACTTTTTTAAACGTCATGTGGCTCAAACTAATGTTAACCGTGACCAGACTGATTTTCTCTCTAAGGGACCAGGCTACTTTAGGTAAATCACCAGGCTCAAACTAATGTTCACACACACACACACACACACACACACACACACACACACACACACACACACACACACACACACACACACACACACACACACACACACACGCACGCACGCACGCACGCACGCACGCACGCACGCACGTGCGTGCGTGCACGCACGCACGCACGCACGCACACACACACACACCACAGGAGCTGTGCTCTCATTACAATGTGGCGGCGATTGTTGGCCTAAACGTGTGTAGTACGTTATTGTGATTGGCAACCAGCTACAGTAAAGGAAGCCATCTGCTTCACAGGGTACAGTGCAGTGTCCCTGTGCCAAGCCAAACATGTCTTCTTCCTGTCTACTACTGCCTCCCTCCATTAAGACGCCACTACTGCAGCATCTGTCTTGTCTGTCTGTCTGTCTGTCTGTCTGTCTGTTGTCTTCCTAATGTCTTCCACTCCTTGTAGCCTAGCCTACATCAAAGGCGTGGTAAAACCACCCAGCATGATGTATCGTGTGTAACCCTGTAGTAAATCATGCATGCGCCATAATGGGATTTTTGTTTTTAGGATTGTCTTTGCTTCTGAAAATTTGCGACTCAGTTGTAAAACAAATCAAAACAACAACAAAAGAAGCAAAGAAAAAGAAAGATAATACAAAAGTAAGGGACACCTTTAGGTAAAGCGTCTGTGTAGAACCAACCCTTAATGTATCGTAAGGATGATTACAACACTCCCACCCTTGTTTTTCGTTCCTCGGCTAGAGCCCCAAGGTTCACCAGCGGTAAGATTTTGCGTATGTGGCCGTTTTTGCCCACCATTAAGGTAGCCGTTTTCCGACTTCGGGGATACCGTTTCATTTTGAAGTAAGCTAAGGAGTAACTGAAATAATCATGGCACATGGAAATCACGCAAATCTTATTGTCTGTAGTTTTTTTTCTTTTAAGTGTACAATTGTTGAAAGCAAAGCTATTGAAAAGGGGAACGACCACACTAACTGAATAACTCACAAACAAAGAATGTAAATAAAGACCAAAACAAAACACCCATTCCCCCCACAAAGCAACAAGAAATAGACACGGAAAAACAAAAACCAGAGCAATTAATATTCGAAACAAAATGACCAATGGTATATAAATTGCACTTAAACAACAATAACAACAAAACAATTTATAACATGAACAGAAACATATGGACAAAGCTCTTTTTTGTTTTTTATGCTTTGTTTTTTGTGTGTTTTGTTTTTTTGTTGCTGCATCCTCTCCTGTGATGTTCTTATTCTGCTGTTCCCACGCCGCTGATTTCATTGATCTTTTCGTCCAAGCCATACCCACCAGACTTGTAATGTCGCATCCTCAAGTTCAGAGGTCCATTGGAAGCCTATCGATGTCAGGCTGCCGAGGGTCCAGCAGCTTTACACTGCTGCTGGGTCACGTTGGCGGTATTCAGCTGTGTCTCTTCTGAGCTACCATATGCAGGACATCACGAAGTCCTTATGATGACAATTATACCTTATTCACGGAGTCATGCTGAATGAGACGCCCAAACGCGGTGGTAATAATAATAATAATAATAATAAAAAATGGAACTTATATAGCGCTTTATCTTGCCAAGACAAATCAAAGCGCATGCATTCAACCTAATCTTACACAGTCATACAACCAATGACAAATAATCAATAGTTCAAACAGATATTACAAACATGGTACGCTGCAGACCAAATCTATGAAATAAAATTGCAATAGTCAAATGTTTTTCAAAAGCACTCACACACACACACACACACACACACACACACACACACACACACACACACACACACACACACAACACACACACACACACCACAACACACACACACACACACACACACACACACACACACACACACACACAACACACACCACACACACACACACACACACACACAGGTCATATACTTTAGCAGGGTGATAGGACATGGGTTAGTGAAGGGTGGGATAGTTCTGATATGAAACAGGAGGGGGGAAATCTTAGGTTTGAAA
>CM054138.1:4251734-4289234 GCA_028751875.1 Rapana venosa | reverse complement strand
ACCTTCCCCTACTTCTCTTATCTTTTCATTTGATTCCATTCTTCTCCCTGCCCCATATTCTCTTAACATATTTTTGAGTACTACGATGAAAAAAACACACCCAACTGTACTGAAGTGGAAGCCGCGTTTACTATGAAATTAGGTTTCAAGTGTTCAGTGATTCTTTTTTCTCCTTTATCTGGAGCACTCAGCAGCAAAACGGGAAGAGGACGAGGAGGAAGTTGTGATCTGAGCTAAAAGGGTGGCAGCTCAGCATGGGGGCCCAGCATGCAAACCTTACCACTGCCCGCCAGCAAAGGAGACAGGTGGGTACTTTCAACTTTGCTATGCAATGCCTCAATAGCGCAGGAAATATGAACCACAGTATAAAGTATCTTGAAACTAATGAAGTTTGGCTTTCGTACAGTTTTTCATTGAAGATTCAATATTCAATAATTTTGTTTTCAAGAAAACCTCCAAGGGGTACATGAAATTTAACAAAGCGTTTTACAAAACAAGTTTATGTTAAGTCTGGAGAACAGCATATTATTTGTAGAACTGCTGAAATTCAAGATAAAACTTGATAACTATGTGGATGAAATCGATCTTAATGTAAGTATTATTTTACATAAACACACTGTTCAAACGATATTCTCAGATTTTTGCGATTGTATCAGGTGTCATTTTGAAATTCTTTGTTGATAACTTGTTTCTGAATATTTGCAGAGAAGGTGCAAGGGGGCAACTGGTACGACAGCCCAGTGGTTAGAAAACTATGCGTTTCCAGTGACTGGCGAGACACAGGGTTCGAATTTTGAAGATTAATTGTAAAAGATTTTGAGTCCAGTCCAAATCACTCTGGGCAGTATATACTTCATCAGTTTTCATCCATCCACACCGCCAATAATACAGCGAGTCCAAACAACCTTGGAACACACCGGGATGACTCATGACTCATGTTCTGGTAGACAGTCATAAGCGACACAGGACTCATGTTCGGGTAGACATTCATGGTAAACACAAGAGGATGACTTATGAATCATGTTCGGGTAGACAGTCATGGTAAACATAACAGGATGACTCATAACTCATGTTCTGGTAGACGGTCATGGTTCCGTTCTTTTGCGCTGTAGGCCTTAGCCTAGTCGGGGGTGGGGGTGGGGTGGGGGTGCAGGGTGGAAGAGATGAAGATAGTGGCGGCGGTTGATCGTAGTTGATACAGGTAAAGCTTTCATCTCTGCAGGGGTACTTTCTAGTGTCTTAAGTATGGAGCTATTTAGTTCAGTTTTTATTTGGTACCTGTGCGCGCCATAGTGTGTACGTATATAGCATCTCTCTCTCTCTCTCTCTCTCTTCTCTCTCCTCTCTCTCTCTCTCCTCTCTCTCTCTCTCTCTCCTCTCTCTCTCTCTCTCTCTCTCTCTCTCTCTCTCTTCTCTCTCTCTTTGTGCACGAGAGCCCAAGTGTGTTTGTGCTACATACACCTACCCAAGCATATTGGATATCATTGTGTGGGCTAAGGTTAAGCAGCATTGAGCGTGGTTACCAAGTGGATGGGTAATTTGTTTGCGCGCCTTGGCTTCAGTACAGTTCCCTAAGTTCACCCAGCTGTAAATGAGTACCTGCCCTCTTTAGGGTCAGGGAAGGCAAAGCAGCGAGGGAGAGGAGATGAACGCCGCCCTCGATATACTAGACCCTGAAGAAGCAAAGATCTCTGATGCCTCGCTCCCTAATGACAACATAGGATATGACAACACCTTAACCTTTATTTTTTTTTAACCTTTGATATTATGTGAACATGAATTTAAGCCAGCGAAGGACGGTGGATTGGATGATAATTATCAGCACTACACAGCAAAGCATGGCCCTATCAAGTTCTCAGAGAGCCAAGGGTAATGAAAACGAAGGAGCAAGTTCACCAGAAAGCGACAAGAAAGTTACCTAGTCTTTGCGCATCTGTTTGTATGCACGAGCAACAGGCAGCTAATGACCAGCCAGCCGATCCCTAAGACAGATGGTGTCGAAGAGGACGGGGGGGGGGGGGGGGGGGGGGGGTGAGGGAGTGGGGGGGGGAGACGTTATGGATCAACTGCTGACTGTCCTGACACAGGCTGTCACAGTTCACTTCAGCCCCAATACACACCAGCCATCATCAACTCTCTCTCTATGTCTGTCTTTCTGTCTGTCTGTCTCTCCCCTCTCTCCCTCCCTCCCACTCTCTCTCTCCCTCTCTCTCTCTCTCTCCCTCTCTCTCTCTCCCCCTCTCTCCCTCCCTCCCCGCTCACCCTCTCTCTGTGTCTGTCTCTACCTCTCTCTGTGTGTCTGTATGTCTTCACAGGGGGTGCCAGAACCTTGCTGACAGACTTCTTCTTCTTCCTCCTCTTTCTCTTTATGGCTGTGGTGATGACTATAATAATGGCAGGAAAGCTTTCTTCTTGCCTCAACTACAGAAGAGAGCGTCTCTCTCTCTGTCTCTGTGTCTCTGTGTCTGTCTCTCTCTCTGTCTGTCTGTCTGTCTCTCTCTCTCTCTCCCCTCTCTCTCTCTCTCTCTCTCTCTCTCTCTCTCTCTCTCTCTGGCTGTGGAACACAATATTGAGAGAAGCACTGGTGGCAGTGCTGAAGCCTTTATCCCCGCAAAACTGTACTGTGCAACCATACACATGCTATACTTCACAACACTGTATGCGCTTACTTGCATTTACACATATGCAATGATAATTATATTATACACACACACACGCACGCACGCACACACACGCGCGTGCTTACACACAGATAGACACACAAACCCACACGCACGCACGCACGCACGCACGCACGCGCGTGCGCGGACATACACACGCACACACACACACACACACACACACGACACACACACACACACACACACACTCACACACGCGGACACACACACATGTACACACACACACACACACACACACACACACACACACACACACACACACACACACACACACACACACACACACACACATACACGCACGCACACGTACGCACGCGCGCGAAGAATACGATGCTTTTTTGTCTGAAAATATAATTTAAAGAAGCTATACTTTTCTGTGCTACAAGTTTTACATTTGTACGATCATGAAGACACTTTAAAGAGGTTTTCTCTAACAAAAGGAAGGATTTCTTGACTGAAGAACTTACAAAACTTCAGAAGGCTGTTCTGAATGTTGAGCGCCATTTTTCGCTGCTTTGTCAACTTTTTCATTACCACCATTTCTTACAGAGTACGACTTAATGTTCTCAAAACGAGGTTTTGCAAAAATGTTAAGTGCTTTTGTGGTGAACTATTTTCTCTGGAACACTGTTGATTGTTTTGTCAGAAGTCGTGGTTTCTTACCCAAAATCTTTATAGACAAAAATGCTTCTGAAGAAAACGTAGATGTAATTCTGTCGGATGAAAACATTCTTGCTGCTATTTCGAAGTCTCTTGTACATATCCCAGTTTTTGCGTTTCTTTGAAGTTCTTTAAATTGTTTTCCATATTAATTTTGTATTTTTAGGCGTTAGATTATGTTTTATTACCAATCTGTTACATATTCTCTTTCCACATGTCTTCTATTATTTTTGCTGTATGTCCTACCGCCCTCCTTTTTTTCCGTGTTTTTTTCACTCGCCCCCACCCCGTCTAATATCACTTAACTTAGTCAAGTATCTAGGTGCTGTTATCGACAACACACCTCTCTATGCAAAAATGTATCACCCAGACCTGCCAGTCCTGCTACTATCAATTGCTGCGTATAAGTGCCATTCGAAAGTACCTGTCCACTGATGCAACATCCAAACTTGTTACATCTCTTATTCTTTCACGTCTGGACTATTGTAATTCTCTTTTGGCTGGTCTGCCAGCATCATCTTTCCACTCCCTTCAACGCATACAAAACTGCAGCTCGATTAGTCCTCAAAAAGAAAAACATCTGAGCATATTACTCCACTCTTGCGATTTCTCCACTGGTTGCCTGTGTCACAGATAGTAAAGTACAAGATCAGTACCCTCTGTTTCAAATGCCTACACAAAACAGCACCATCCTATCTCTGTGAATGTCTTCACCTGTACACTCTTTCTCGTTCCCTCCGATCTGCTGCAGATACCCTGGGCTTACGAATACCTAGATTCAACCAATACACTGTTGGCTGTCGCTCTTTCTCTATTTCTGGTCCATCAATCTGGAATGACTTTCATCTCTCCCTTCGCGAAAAGCCTACTTACGACAGCTTTAAATCCAGCCTAAAACATACCTATTTCAAACTTAAGATATTTTCGCTCCTGTTTAATCTCATATATGTCCCTGCCTTTAACAGCCAAAATTCCTTCAACCTGCCGAAATGTATAACCTGTGGTGTGTGTGTGTGTGTGTTGGTGTGTGTTGTGTGTGTGTGTGTGGTGTGTTGTGATTTGAATTTGTTAAAACATTATTAATTATTGTTGGTTGCATGTATAGGAGCGGATTGAATGCAAGCGCTCTGATTTGTATTTGCAAGATATAGCGCTATATAAATTCCATTTATCATAATAATAATAATAATAATAACATAGTAGTAATAATAGTAATAATAATAATAATAATTATTATTATTATACTTACTTACTTACTTAAAGTGAACAGACGTTAAATACAAGAGCAACACACACACACACACACACACACACACACACACCACACACACACACACACACACACACACACACACACACACTGCTTTTGCTATGTACAGTTTTCTTCATAAGAACACACATCGCAGGAGAGTACATAACATACATAATTACGCACTGTTCCCCCAGCATAGGAAAACACACGTTTGGTCAGTTTAGGTTAATTAACCTTTCAAATAGAATACTTTATTAACATGGAAGTCTTATCTGGTCTGAGTGTATGATTTATGAACTTAGATAGACCATCTTCTCTTCACGACTCTTCAGTCAGCATGACATTTTCTTTAAAAAAAACAACAAAAAATAACAACAACAACAACAAAACAAACACAAGAACGAAACCATAGTAAATACGCAAAACACCCAATACATCAAATCGTTTGATATTGTCTGTTAGATATAGGTATTACTGGACTAGGATATTCAGGAAAACACAACCATCTGTATCCAAATGATGTTTGAGAGAGAAGGATTTTCCATTAGTATATTAAAATGAATGCTGCATATGTTCATGATTTCAGACAACATTTATAATGCAACACACATACATATCTCTTGGAGAAAAAAACCACTTTGTGCGTAATCAACACAGATATTCCATAATAACAAAACTCGATCCACATCGGTGGATCGGTGGTCTAGAGGTAACGCGCCTGTCTAGAAAGCGAAAAGTCCGGGTTGGAAGTGTGCGGTGGTCCGAATTCCGTTTGGGCCAGAAACTTTTCTCCCATCCATTAGACCATGAGTGGTGGTCTGGGCGCTAGTCTTTCGGATGAGACGATAAACCGAGGTCCCGTGTGTTACACAAAATTTTCAGCGCACGTAAAAGAACCCACGGCAACAAGAGAGTTGTCCCTGGCAAAATTCTTAGAAAAAAGCCACTCCGATAGGGAAACAAATACAGTTGCAGACAAAAAGAAAAAAAGAAAAAAAGGGTGGCGCTGCTCTTGTGGCGACGCGCTCTCCAATGGGAGAGTAGCCCGAATTTCACGCAGAGAAATCTCATGACTTAAAGTGGCATAAGTTATAAGACAACTTAATGAATGTAAAATTTTCAGTCCAAACTAATGCTGAGACACTACATCAATTCTGTTCTCTTTATTGTGTGAGCTTTTATGAGTGTGTGGTTTTGTTTGTTTTTTCCCAACAAGATATAGCGCTGTATAAATTCCATATATTGTTTTCTTGATAACAAGGCTAGGCCTAAACTTCTGAAGCGTATTTTTGAGTGGCGCCACTGCATTGAGGCTATTTTGTTACAGGAACATGCACAGTATGCCTGTGCTGATAAAAAAATAAACACATCTAGTTTATGTTTGCTACAACCGATAGCACGGCTGTAATTATCTATTGTTTTCCTATGTCTTCCTGCCCTTGTACATCAAAAACCATCGTAAAACTACACAGCCAACACCCCACCCCACCCCAACTCCCCCCAAAACAACAACAACAACAATCCAACCCCATACCAAGCCCCCAAAAAACAACAACACAACAACAACAAAACCCAACAAAACAATAAAACAAAAAATAAACAAACTACATCTATATTCTGTGTAATAGACCCATTAACGTGGCTCTATCTGTCTATTGTCTTCCTATCCCTTCCCGCCCATGTACATAAAACGCATCGTAAAACTTCACAGCAAAGTGTATCATATGTAACTACAACATATCGTGCATCGGAAGAGCGTAGTTTCATAAATGTGTTTATCTGAAATTGTGCATTTTGAAGTGGCAGAAAGAAGGAGAGCGAGTAGTTGAGATAAAGAGTCCGTGGTGGTTTTTTTTTTTAGGGGGAAGTTGCTTTTTTTTAAGCACACCCTTGTGTATGAACACTTTCTAATATATTAATTAATTTTTTAAAAAACACCTCCCAACAAAAGTAATCCATGGAATAACTGATCTACAAGACATCTGAGACATGCAAATCTGTTCATTATGTTCTTTTTATTGTTTTCTTTCAAGATCACAAATATGAAAAGCTACATATTGTAAAAGTGGAAAACACACACTCACTCGCAGAGCAACATCCACAATTAAACAAAAGTGAAAACTAAAGACAAAGACAACAACACCCATCCAAAATGTATTCTTAAAAAAATCACACAAAAACAAAATATAAACATCAATATGATAGCAATAGCAAGAAACAAGCGGAGTGAGCTCAGTTTCCTGAAGGTATTTCCTTCTTCAATTTCCCCCACCCCCTAAACAACACTCACTCACACACACAACAAACACACACACACACAACCTCACACACAAACATCACAAACATTAACATCAAACACCACACACATACTCACACAAACAAACCCACAACCCACACAACATCACACACAAACACACAACACCCCACACACACCACACTCACAACCCACACCCCACCTCGTTTTCGTTATTAATAGTTGCTGTCTGAGCGTTCCGCAACAAAGAAGAAGAAATTCCGTTATCGAAGTTGTTTTTGGCTGTTTCTTGCTACACGAATACATTCAAGATATATATTTTTTTTTAAAGCCAAAGAGAGGTAACTGCAACAATTCACAGGTGACTCATCACAAAATCAAACTCTTCATAAAACCTGCTATCAAACAAAATCTGGGAACTCTCACAAAACGACGATGAAGATATCACTTCTCCCACACCCTCCCATACCTCACAAACCTCCTGGCATCATGAAAGACCATCCATCTCCTCCTGGCTTCTTCCTTTCCCTCCCATCCATCCCCTCTCCATGGAGTCCCTGTGGTGCAGACGACATAAAGTTTATCTCAAGCAATCTGTTTTCACACCGCAGATCACAAGGTTCCCAAGTTTTCCTTCTTACACAATCCAGCATTCTCTTCTCCCTTACAACTACACAGCACTCTCTCTCTCCCTAACATCTACACAGCCACTCTCTCTTCTCCCTTACCTTACAAGCACTCTCTCTTCTCCTTACATAACACACCACTCTCTCTCTCCTTAAGCTACACACCATCTCTCTTTCTCTTGACACACACAGCCATTCTCATTCTCCTTACACTACACAGCACTCTCTCTCTCCCTTACACTACACAGCCACTCTCTCTTCTCCCTTACCTTACACAGCCACTCTCTCTTCTCCTTACATACACACCACTCTTCTTCTCCTTACACTACACACCACTCTCTTCTGTCACCTTACACTACACAGCCACTCTCTCATTTTCTTCCATCACTACACAACCATCTCTCATTCTCCCTACATACACAGCACTCTCCTTCTCCCATACTCTACACAGCCACTCTTCTTCTCCCTTACTATACACAAGCCTCTGTCTCTTTCTCCCTTACACTACCAGCCACTCTCTCTTCTCTTACCTCACACAGCACTCTCTTTCTTTCACTAACATACACAGCCACTCTCTCTTCTCCTTACACTACACAGCCATACTCTCTACCTATCTCTCTTACACTAACACAGCCACTCTTCTTCTCCTACACTATCACAGCACTCTCCTGTTCCCTGTACACACACTCTCTCTCCTTACTCTCTTCTTCTCCCTACACTACACAGCACTCTCTCTCCCTTTCCTACAACTACACAGCCACTCTTCTTCTCCCTTACATACACAGCCACTCTCTCTTCTTCTCCCTTACACTACACAGCCACTCTCTCTTCTCCCTTACACTACACAGCCACTCTCTCTTCTCCCTTACACTACACAGCCACTCTCTCTTCTCCCTTACACTACACAGCCACTCTCTCTTCTCCTTCTCCACACTCTACTCTCTCCTACTACAGCCACTCTCTCTTCTCCCTTACACTACACAGCCACTCTCTCTTCTCCCTTACATTACACAGCCACTCTCTCTTCTCCCTTACACTACACAGCCACTCTCTCTTCTCCCTTACACTACACAGCCACTCTCTCTTCTCCCTTACACTACACAGCCACTCTCTCTTCTCCCTTACACTACACAGCCACTCTCTCTTCTCCCTTACACTACACAGCCACTCTCTCTTCTCCCTTACACTACACAGCCACTCTCTCTTCTCCTACACTACACAGCCATCTCTCTCTTCTCCTACACTACACAGCCACTCTCTCTTCTCCCTTACCACTACACAGCCACTCTCTCTTCTCTCTCTTACACTACACAGCCACTCTCTCTTCTCCCTTACACTACACAGCCACTCTCTCTTCTCCCTTACACTACACAGCCACTCTCTCTTCTCCCTTACACTACACAGCCACTCTCTCTTCTCCCTACACTACACAGCCACTCTCTCTTCTCCCTTACACTACACAGCCACTCTCTCTTCTCCCTTACACTACACAGCCACTCTCTCTTCTCCCTACACTACACGCCACTCTCTCTTCTCCCTTACACTACACACACGCCACTCTCTCTTCTCCCTTACACTACACAGCCACTCTCTCTTCTCCCTTACACTACACAGCCACTCTCTCTTCTCCTTACACTACACAGCCACTCTTCTTCTCTCATACAGCCACTCTCTCTCTTCTCCCTTACACTACACAGCCACTCTCTCTTCTCCCTTACACTACACAGCCACTCTCTCTTCTCCCTTCCTACACCTACTCACAGCCACTCTCTCTTCTCCCTTACACTACACAGCCACTCTCTCTTCTCCCTTACCTACACAGCCACTCTCCCCACTCTCTTTCTCCCTTACACTACACAGCCACTCTCTCTTCTCCTTACCTACCCACTACAGCCCTCCTGCACTAGCCACTCTCTCTTCTCCCTTACACTACACAGCCACTCTCTCTTCTCCCTTACACTACACAGCCACTCTCTCTTCTCCCTTACCCTACACAGCCACTCTAGCACACTCTCTTCTCTTCTCCCTTACACTACACAGCCACTCTCTCTTCTCCCTTACACTACACAGCCACTCTCTCTTCTCCCTTACACTACACAGCCACTCTCTCCTCTTCTCCCTTACACTACACAGCCACTCTCTCTTTCTCCCTTACACTACACAGCCACTCCTCTTCTCTTCTCCCTTACCTACACAGCCACTCTCTCTTCTCCCTTACACTACACAGCCACTCTCTCTTCTCCCTTACACTACACAGCCACTCTCTCTTCTCTTCTCCCTTACACTACACAGCCACTCTCTCTTCTCCCTTACATTACACAGCACTCTCTCTTCTCCCTTACACTACACAGCCACTCTCTCTTCTCCCTTACACTACACAGCCACTCTCTCTTCTCTTCTCCTTACACTACACAGCCACTCTCCTCTTCTTCTCCCTTACACTACACACCTCTCTCTCTTCTCCCTTACACTACACAGCCACTCTCTCTTCTCCCTTACACTAATACACAGCCACTCTCTCTTCTCCCTGACACTACACAGCCACTCTCTCTTCTCCCTTACACTACACAGCCACTCTCTCTTCTCCCTTACACTACACAGCCACTCCTCTCTTCTCCCTTACACTACACAGCCACTCCTCTCTTCTCCTTACACTACACAGCCACTCTCCTTCTCTTCTCCCTTACACTACACAGCCACTCTCTCTTCTCCCTTACACTACACAGCCACTCTCTCTTCTCCCTTACACTACACAGCCACTCTCTCTTCTCCCTTACACTACACAGCCACTCTCTCTTCTCCTTTCCCTTACACTACACAGCCACTCTCTCTTCTCCCTTACACTACACGCCACTCTCTCTTCTCTTTCCCTTACACTACACAGCCACTCTCTCTTCTCCCTTACACTACACAGCACTCTCTCTTCTCTTCTCCCTTACACTACACAGCCACCTCTCTTCTCCTACTACACAGCCTCTCTCTCTTCTCCCTTACTACCTACACAGCCACTCTCTCTTCTCCCTTACACTACACAGCCACTCTCTCTTCTCCCTTACACTACACAGCCACTCTCTCTTCTCCCTTACACTACACAGCCACTCTCTCTTCTCCCTTACACTACACAGCCACTCTCTCTTCTCCCTTACACTACACAGCCTCTCTCTCTTCTCCCTTACACTCTACACAGCCACTCTCTCTTCTCCCTTACACTACACAGCCACTCTCCTCTTCTCCCTACACTACACAGCCATCTCTCTCTTCTCCCTTACACTACACAGCCACTCTCTCTTCTTCTCCCTACACTACACAGCCCTCTCTCTTCTCCCTTACACTACACAGCCACTCTCTCTTCTCCCTTACACTACACAGCCATCTCTCTCTTCTCCCTTACACTACACAGCCACTCTCTCTTCTCTTCTCCCTTACTACTACACGCCACTCTCTCTCTTCTCCCTTACACTACACAGCCCTCTCTCTTCTCCCTTACACTACACAGCCACTCTCTCTTCTCCCTTACACTACACAGCCACTCTCTCTTCTCCCTTACACTACACAGCCACTCTCTCTTCTCCCTTACACTACACAGCCACTCTCTCTTCTCCTTACACTACACAGCCACTCTCTCTTCTCCCTTACACTACACAGCCACTCTCTCTTCTCCCTTACACTACACACTCTCTCTCTTCTCTTCTCCCTACACTACACAGCCACTTCTCTCTTCTCCTTCTACCCTTACACAGCCACTCTCACAGCCACTCTCTCTTCTCCCTTACACTACACAGCCACTCTCTCTTCTCCCTTACCTACACAGCCACTCTCCTTCTCCCTTACACTACACAGCCACTCTCTCTTCTCCCTTACACTACACAGCCCTCTCTCTTCTCCCTTACACTACACAGCCACTCTCTCTTCTCTCTCCTTACACTACACAGCCACTCTCATCTTCTCCCTTACACTACACAGCCACTCTCCTTCTCTCTCCCTTACACTACACAGCCACTCTCTCTTCTCTCTTACACTACACAGCCACTCTTCTTCTCCCTTACACTACACAGCCACTCTCTCTTCTCCCTTACACTCACAGCCACTCTCTCTTCTCCCTTACACTACACAGCCACTCTCTCTTCTCTTCTCCCTTACACTACACAGCCACTCTCTCTTCTCCCTTACACTACACAGCCACTCTCTCTTCTCCCTTACACTACACAGCCACTCTCTCTTCTCCTTACACTACACAGCCATCTGCACAGCCACTCTCTCTTCTCCTTTACACTACACACCACTCTTCTTCTCCCTTATTATTACACAGCCACTCTCTCTTCTCCCTAACACTACACAGCCACTCTCTCTTCTTCTCCCTTACACTACACAGCCACTCTCTCTTCTCCCTTATTATTACACAGCCACTCTCTCTTCTCCCTAACACTACACAGCCACTCTCTCTTCTTCTCCTTGTCAGGCTAGCATGATGCTCGTTTCTTCAGATTTTACGTGGCCTAGGTTGATAAAGGTGTAGCTATCTTCCCATTATCATTGGGAGACGGGATAACCTGGGGATTAAAAAAAAAAGCGTTGTGTATTGCGCTTGCGATCTGCTGACCCGGGTTCGAATCTCGTTCAAGGAGAATGTTTTCCTCTTGGAGTTAACATCAGTGCTGACTCCACTCCCCTAAAAAGTCACTCCGATGAGACTTTAAACTAGGTCCCGTATGCGAACCCTAGCAGAACATCTTGCGTTCGCGTTAAAACCTGTTTTGCTTTTGGAAAGAGTAGGCCATGGCTGTGTGCCAGAGGGAACGGATGACGAACATTTACAAAATTGCATACACACGGAGACTGGAAATATATTAAAAAAAGCACACGAGTTCTTATTTCATTATCCCCGAAATAGGAGAATGAATACAAGATGAACAGATAGATAATTTAGAAAAGAAACAACACAAAGATTTTGGATGGTTGAGATATATACATTTTCTGCTTCTTTAGATTTCTTTTTTCCTGTTAGTTCAAATATATGACAAATAGCACTGGGAAATAAAGAACCATGTGACTTCGGCATGTTTGCTTGATCTTGAAATGAAGCAATTATAAGTATTACACTACCAGAAACGTCAATGATTTTGTTCCCATGTCCTAGACATCCCCTTTACTGGGGATGGAAATCAGCTCTTGGGTTAGTTTTGTTGTTCTCTGTCAGCCCTCCCAGTGAAGGCGATACCAAACTAGCCCAGGGGTGTCTTTTGACACACCGTTCACAACGCTCTCCGATTTCGTACACAGCCGTGGATCTCCCTGTGTTGTGTTTCTACACCCACACCACACACACACACACACACACCACGCACACACACGCACGCACGCACGCACGCACCCACCACACACGCACACACCACACACACACACACACACACACACACGTGTGTCTAATATCACTTAATGTGAACAGACGTTAAATTGAAACGCAACACCCACATACACACATACACATGCACGCACACGCACACACGCACATACACTACACACACTCACACATACACACACACACACACTTCTATGGAAGCATGGACTCTGCTTGTTTGCTTCAGCACTGTGTGTGTGGTATGAGCATTAAGACATGGTTGATCTCTCTTATGATATAAAAAGGAGTCATAGACAAAGTGTTCAGCAACTTCATGGCACATAACTTTCAATTTTGTATTTCTCCAATGAAGGCCTTTTTTCCCTATCCTCACCTATACTGGCAGACAAAAATTGGGTGGGCTTTTGCCTCAGTCTAGCTCCACGACTGATCTATAACTGTCGTTAGTAAGGGGGCTTAGTAGTTGATGTCCTGCGTATACTAGCACAGAACAGGCACCACTGAACACCACCAAAGTGACCCAGCAGCAGTGCAGGGCCCCTCTGGCTGGTGGCCCCACGGCAGCCTGACATTGGTAGGCTCCCTATGGACATGTAACCCTGATGATGTGACATAACGAATCTGGGTATGGCTGTGGTGGAGAGATTGAAATGAGCGGCGTGGGAACAGTGGGACAGGAGTGTCACCAAAACATGCGGGAAATTCGGGATCCTTAACCTGTACATTTTGGATTATTGAGATTAATCATTTCGGCCTTCTACATGTGTATATACATGAAAGGGAATTAAGGCACTGGCATGTCTGCGCATGAAGTTGACCTGGGAGATCATAAAAATCCCCACCCTGAATTCACCACACACCACCGAGATTCGAACCCATGATTTCATGGACCCATGAGATTGAAGTTGACTGGTCCGAGCCACTTTAACCCACCTGTATGATGAGACCCATCTCCCCATCTTGCCCCCCCCCCCCCCCACCCGCCTCCCTCCTCCACCCATCCATCCCATCCTCTCAACTCCCACGACCCACCCCATAGCTGGCAAGTGTACCACCTTTTCAAGCTATTCTCAACTGCTTGCTACCCATTCCGTCCTATCCCAGCCCAGCTGGTGCTATTATTTACAGCAGGAACTGACCACTCTTGGACTTGGGTCAAAGGAAGGGGTAGGCTAGTTTTTTAGCACTGGGCCCTGGACCCTTGACTGAATAATCCCGGATTTGTGCGCTGTGAACCCTGAGAGATTTCCAGACACTGCCAAAGATAGAAAGGGAGAGACAGGGACCCAAAGTGCTAAAAACTAGCGTGCACCACCCCCCCCCCCCCCACTTCCTTTTACCAAGTCCGAGTGTGGTCAGTTCCTCCGCCCACGTAGGGTGTTCCCTCCTGAAGACTTTTCTGTCTTTTTAAAAAAAAAAAAGATCATACAAGGCTCGATGAGAGGAGAGAGAGAGAGAAGAGAGAGAGAGAGAGAGAGAGAGAGAGAGAGAGAGAGAGAGAGAGAGAGAGAGAGAGAGAGAGAGAAGAGAGAGGAGAGAGAGAGAGAGAGGGAGTATTACAAATACCCGAAAGGTGAGAGCTGTTGCACTTACTATTATGTGCAGGAATTAGCCCCAGCTAGGGTGGGATAGGACGGAATGGACAGCAAGCAGTTAAGAACAACTTGAAATTGGGGGGAAAAAGAACTTGGCAGCTGTGGGGTGGGTTATGGGAGCTGAGAGGATGGAGATGGAGGGATGGGTGGGGGGGGGGGGGCTATGATGGGGAGAGATGGGTTTCATCATACAGCTGGGTTAGAGCGGTTCAGACTCAATCTCAAGGGTCCATACAATCCTGGGTTCGAATCTCGGCGACTCGCAGACATGTAACTATCCCAGGGAAGCTGTTTTAGACTATCTCCATTCAGATGTACGTATCAGACAGACCCTGAACCTGATTCTGACACTGAGACTGCAGCAGTACAAGCAGGGATGAATCCATCCACCCACCCATCCACCCATCCATCCATCCATCCATCCACCCATCCATCCATCCACCCATCCATCTATCATTCATCCATCCATCCATCCATCCATCCATCCATCCATCCACCCATCCATCCATCCATCCATCCATCCATCCATCCATCCATCCATCCATCCCACTGTGCTGTATTCGTTCACACAGACTAAGGGATACTGTACTGTTCTGCCAGACATGCAGCAGACTGCTTGTTTGTTCCTGCAGGGTGTGTGTGTGTGTGTGTGTGTGTGTGTGTGTGTGTGTGTGTGTGTGTGTGTGTGTGTGTGTGTGTGTGTGTGTATGTGTGTGTGTGTGTGAGTGTGTTTTATTGTTATTTTTTTCTTTTATTTCCAGGATAATTTAATTTATTTAAATTTTAGTTCTATTATTTTATATCGAGGATAATGGAATAAGCACTCATGTGCTTTTTTTTTTACATCCAGTCCCCGTGTGTATGCAGTTTTGTCAATTTTGTCATCCGTTCCCACCGGCACACAATGACCTACTCTTCCGAAAAGCGGAAAGGGTTTTTTTAACGTGCGCGCAAGATGTTCTTCGTGCGTTCGCACTTGGGACCTCGGTTTATAGTTTCATTTCAAGGACTCGTGTGTGTGTGTGTGTGTGTGTGTGTGTGTGTTGTGTGTTGTGTGTGTGTGTGTGTTTGCTATGTGCATCAAAGATGTTGGATTTTTTTCCATCCTCATCCTGCTCGCTGTCTGATTCCCACCTCCCCCCCCCCCCCCCCCCCCCCCACCCCCCCCCATTTTTCCATACCCAAAACTGTGAAATTAAACATGACATGATTTTTTCTTTTTGGGGGATGGAGGGGGCGGGGGGGGGGGGGGGGGGGGGGGGGGGGGCCATAACCACTGCTTTCTTTCTCTGTCTCCGTGGATGTCTGATTCTCTGTCTTTGTCTGTCTTAAATCAAAGTTTTAGCCCGTCTTTCTCTCTGCTGTCTATATGTCTCTGTCTCTCTCTCTCTTTTTGGGGCTCTGTCTCTCTCTCTCTATCTCTGTCAGTGTCTGGCTCTCTGTCTCTGTCATTCTTTCTGTCTCTGTCTGTCTGTCCCTGTCTCTGTCTCAATCTGTCTGTTTCTCTGTCTTTCCCGTCTGTCTCCCCTCTTTCTCCATCCCTCTCACTATCTCTCAATTTATCTTGGTTCACGTCTGTCTACCTGTCTCTCCGGATGCATTTCTTTACCTTTTTCTCTTTCTCCACCTGTCTGTTTCTGTCTCTATGTTTCTGTATCTGTCTGAATATTTGCCTATCAGTTTGTCTGTCTGTCTGTCTGTCTGTCAGTCTGTCTGTCTGTCTCTGTCTCTATCTGTCTGTCTACGTTTCTCTCTTTATCTTTTTTGTCTACATCTGTCTGTCTGTCTGTCTGTCTGTCTGTCTCTATCTTTCTGTCACTGTGGAAGTATCTGCCTGTCTGCATCTCTGTGTCTCTCTGTCTGTGTGTGTGTGTGTCTCTCTGTCTCTCTCTCTGTCTCTGTGTGTGTCTCTCTCTGTCTCTGTGTGTCTCCTCTCTCTGTCTCTGTGTGTCTCTCTCTCTGTCTCTGTGTGTCTCTCTCTCTGTCTATGTGTGTGTCTCTCTCTGTCTCTGTGGGCTCTCTCTCTGTCTGTCTCTGTGTGTCTCTCTCTGTCTATGTGTGTGTGTCTCTCTGTTCTGTGTCTCTCTCTGTCTGTCTCTGTGTATCTCTCTGTCTGTCTCTGTGTGTGTCTCTCTCTGTCTCTGTGTGTCTCTCTCTGTCTCTGTGTCTCTCTCTGTCTGTCTCTTGTGTGTCTCTCTCTGTCTGTCTCTGTGTGTCTCTCTCTCTGTCTCTGTGTCTCTCTCTGTCTCTGTGTCTATCTCTCTCTGTCTCTGTGTGTGTCTCTCTCTGTCTGTCTCTGTGTATCTCTCTCTCTGTCTCTGTGTCTCTCTTCTGTCTGTCTCTGTGTGTCTCTCTCTCTGTCTTATGTGTGTGTCTCTCTCTGTCTCTGTGTCTCTCTCTATCTGTCTCTGTGTGTGTCTCTCTCGTCTGTCTATGTGTGTGTCTCTCTCTGTCTCTGTGTGTCTCTCTCTGTCTGTCTCTGTGTGTGTCTCTCTCTGTCTCTGTGTCTCTGTCTGTCTCTGTGTCTATCTCTCTCTGTCTCTGTGTGTGTCTCTCTCTGTCTGTCTCTGTGTATCTCTCTCTCTGTCTCTGTGTGTGTCTCTCTCTCTGCCTCTGTGTGTTGTCTCTCTCTGTCTCTGTGTCTCTCTCTGTCTGTCTCTGTGTCTATCTCTCTCTGTCTGTGTGTGGTGTGTGTCTCTCTGTCTCTGTGTCTCCTCTGTCTGTGTGTGTGTGTCTCTCTGTCTCTGTGTCTCTCTCTGTCTGCCTCTGTGTGTCTCTCTCTGTCTGTCTCTGTGTGTCTCTCTCTGTCTGTCTCTGTGTGTCTCTCTCTGTCTGTCTCTGTGTGTCTCTCTCTCTATCTGTGTGTGTTCTCTCTCTGTCTCTTTTGTCTCTCTCTGTCTGTCTCTCTGTCTCTCTCTCTATCTGTGTGTGTCTCTCTCTGTCTCTGTGTCTCTCTCTGTCTGTCTCTCTGTCTCTCTCTCTATCTGTGTGTGTCTCTCTCTGTCTCTGTGTCTCTCTCTGTCTGTCTCTGTGTGTCTCTCTGTCTGTCTCTGTGTGTGTCTCTCTCTGGCTATGTGTGTGTGTCTCTCTGTCTCTGTGTCTCTCTCTGTCTGTCTCTGTGTCTCTCTCTGTCTGTCTCTGTGTGTGTCTCTCTCTGTCTCTGTGTGTCTCTCTGTCTGTCTATGTGTGTGTCTCTCTCTGTCTCTGTGTCTCTCTCTGTCTGTCTCTGTGTGTGTCTCTCTGTCTCTGTGTCTCTCTCTGTCTGTCTCTGTGTCTCTCTCTGTCTGTCTATGTGTGTGTCTCTCTCTATCTCTGTGTCTCTCTCTCGTCTGTCTCTGTGTGTGTCTCTCTCTGTCTCTGTGTCTCTCTCGTCTGTCTATGTGTGTGTCTCTCTCTATCTCTGTGTCTCTCTCTGTCTGCCTCTGTGTGTGTCTCTCTCTGTCTCTGTGTGTCTCTCTCTGTCTGTCTCTGTGTCTCTCTCTGTCTGCTATGTGTGTGTCTCTCTCTATCTCTGTGTCTCTCTCTGTCTCTGAGTGTGTGTCTCTCTCTGCCTCTGTGTGTGTCTCTCTGTCTGTCGCTGTGTCTCTCTCTGTCTGTCTCTGTGTCTGTCTCTGTCTGTCGCTGTCTCTCTCTATCCACTCCCCACATTTCTCATGCTCAGTTCCATTCTGGCCGAGGGGGCAGCCAGTGATATCTGTGATTTCCCCTATGAATCAAGTGAGCATCAATAATTGAATTGCCCTTCTACTTTAAGAGATGATCTGAAGGGACACATACACACACACACGCACGCGCACACACACAAACGCACGCACACACACACATGCACGCACACATGCACTCACACACGCACACACATGTCTACACACATGCACACACACACACAGCACATACACGTGAAGCATACATCGATACCCTTCTCTTCTATGCATGTATAAACATGCAGGGGTATGAGAGAGAGACACACACAAACACAAACACACAAACACACAAACACAAACACACAAACACAAAACAGAAAACACAAACACACCACACACACACACACACACACACACACACACACCACAACACAACACACACACACACACACACACACACACTCTCTCACACGACATAATGTCAGTTTACAACGTGTTCCTGCTGCTATACATTCAATCTTGGAGAAGGAAAGAAGAATGCAGAAAGAAGGAAAGAGAAAGAAAACTCCAATTAGACAACAAACAGACACGGAGAAGAAGAAACGGAATGGAAAAAAACAAAAAGAAAAAAAAAAAAATGAAAAGAAAACTCATCTATACAACAAAGAGAATCAGAGAGGAAGACGACGAAAAGAAAAGAAGAGAGAAAGAAAGACATATATGACAGCAAATTCTTAACTAGACAACAAACAACAACGAAAGAAGAAAATACGAATAATAAACGAAAGGAGTTAAAAAATAAAGAGACGAATAAGAACATAATAACCCTTCATCAAATGGAAGAAACAACAAAAGAAAATGAAGTCGAAAGAAAGTTAAAGGAAAGAAAGCTGTCATCTAGACCTCAAAAAAAGATACTGAGAGAAGAAGACAAACATGACAAAAGAAACTAAGATAGAAAAAAAAAGAAATAAGAAAATAACCCTTCATAACAGGCAACACATAGCAAGCGAAGACAGAGGCAAAAATTAATAAAAAGAAAATTGGGATTCAAATACAGAAGAAAGAAAGATATATGCAATTAGAACCCAAAAAACCCAAACCAAAAGCCAAACCAAATCCCCAAAACCCCAACAAAAAGACAAAAGCTGGAGAAAAAAGGAAAAATATTAAAAGAAATGCGATTCCAAAACAAAAAGAAGAAGAAAATTCAACTAAACACACACACACACACACAGCGACCGCAACACACACACCAACACACACACCACACACACACACACACACACACACACACACACACACACAACACACACAACACACACACACACACACACACACACACACACACACACACACACACACACACACACACACAAACCCACTGCGGAAATAATGAAACGATAAAAAAAAATTGACAGAGTAATAACGATCGAAATGCTATACGAACAGTCACAATGATATAGATATTCAGAAACGACAGCCAAAAAAAAAAAAAAGAAAAATAAACGAAGAAGAGAGGTTAAACAGAGAAAAACGAGAAGAGATCAAGGTATTAAGAAACAGCAAGAACAATAACAGCACAGAGAAATACCAGAACGTAAGTAATAAAATAAACTAGTTCAGAAAAGAGATGAGAAGAGAAAAAGGGAAAAGAAGAAGGGGAGGGAATCCGCTAGCGTGAAGGAAACACTTTTCTTTCTCTGTCACTTTGCTTTCCTTTTCCTTTTTGCTCAGAACGATTGCAAAACGGAGCAAGGCGTTAGCTTTGACAACACTTCAGCCAAGACAAACAAACCAACAAACAAACAAGGGTGGAGAGAGAGAAAGAGGAGAGAGGAGAGAGAGAGAGAGAGAGAGAGAGAGAGAGAGAGAGGAGAGAGAGAGAGAGAGAGAGAGAGAGAGAGAGAGAGAGAGAGAGAGCGGGAGGGGGAGTTGGTGGGTATAGGAAATGTCAGCTTGTGTTTTGGATGTGCTTTTAGCACTCGACCGGTTGTTCAAAGTTTCTCTTTCTGTCTATTTGTCTATGTGTCTGTTTCTCTGTGTGTGTGTGTGTGTGGGGGGGGGGGGGGGGGGGGTAGGGCGCAGGTGTGTATGCAGCTATATCACGGTATTATAATGTTTCGTGTAAGGGTTCGCATGTAGGGATACATGTCTCTATTCGAAGATATGTTACACCTTAAGAAAGTTCATGGGCTAACTTTCCCGATCTGCTGACTGCATTTATTCATCAATTAGTTACCATCCCCTTGACATGTCCATATCTAAATACTGTGCTGTCTATTCTTCATTTTTCTTTATTCGAAGGAGAAATGGTTGGGGGTGGCGGTCTCAAAAGAAAACAGGATGTTTTAGCGAAACTTTATCAACATAGATCAAATCTGACGAATCGTCCATGAAAACACTGAAATAAGCAGAAACAGTATTTGCAGGGAAATGTAGAGCTGTAAATACAGCTGTGCCTGAGTAGTTTTCAAAACGCTGTACACTTCATTCATTCATTCATTCATTCATTCGTTCGTTCGTTCGTTCGTTCGTTCGTTCATTCGTTCGTTCGTTCGTTCGTTCGTTCGTTCGTTCGTTCGTTCATCCGTCAGTCCGTTCGTTCGTTCATCCGTCATTCCGTTCGTTCACTCGCTCATTCATTCATTCATTCAATCCATTAATCATTAATTCATCCGTTCCTTCATTTATTCGTAATTATACTAAAGTAATTCAGTCAACAAATTAGCCTGTTTCTTTCCCTTATTTATTTATTTATTTATGTGTGTGTGTGTGTTTTGTTACCTTTCTCCACATCTACCTTCTCCAAGCTCCTCTCCTTTTCCCCATGTGACTGTAATCTTTCCCACCCCTTCCTCATTTTTTTGTTATCTGCCACATAATATCTTACTATTAAAGAAGAAAACCCCCTCAAAAGTCAGAGCCACGTTTGCTAGGAAATTGTGACTTCAAGCGTCTGTGGGATTTTTTTTCTGTTTTTTTTTTTTATATCACACTGTGAGAAGCGAAGAGGGAAGAAGAAGAAGAAAGAGATAATGACGAAGTTGAAATCGGAGCTGAATTATCTCAGCTCAGCATGGGTCTTGGCATTCAAAGCCCATTCTCACTCGGAAAGGAGGGGGCTGGTGTGCATTAAACTTTGCTACACAACCTCTCAAGAAGAATGAATGTGGGAATGTGAACCATACTGTACATTATCTTGAAAATCAGGAACCCTTGCTTCTCATACCGTTTTAGCTGACGGTGTATCTTTCTTTATAAACAGAGGTGTGTAATTTTGACGAGAAAAGGGTGGATATCTGTAAATATTGTTGAAATCTGAGGTGAGCTTTAATAAGTATATAGGTGGAATCGATCTTAATGGAATTTTTTTTTTTTTTTGACAGCGGACAAAACTGTGTTGAAGACCTTCTCTTATTTTGGTGATTGTATCCGGTGACGTATCGGCATTCTTTCTGAATAATTTTGCTTCTGAAAACTTGGCAGGGAAAGCACATTAGCGAGCTGAACGATAGTCAAAATTGAGAGTTAGAAAACTTGGTTTAAAAAGTGGAAAAACAATTCTGTCTAAGGGATCTGTATAATTCAAGGTTTGAATCTTGAATGGCTAACGGAGGGAACTTTAGTAATTTCATAATTTGAAGTGAATATCTAGTCAAATATGTAATACATTTATGAGTGTGATATCAAGTGTTCGTGGGGTTTTGCTTCTCATGGGGGTGGGGGTGGGGGTCTTTCTTTGTTTCCTTCCGTCTTCTTCCTATCTACATTTATCCCTTCTTCTGTCTTCTTCTTCTTCTTCTTCTTCTTCTGTCTTCTTCTGTCTTCTTCTTCTTCTTCTTCTTCTTCTTCTTCTTCTCTTCTTCTTCTTCTTCTTCTCTCTTCTTCTTCGCAATTCTTCTTCGCAATTCTTCTTCTTCTTCTTCTTCTTCTTCTTCTTCTTCTACTTCTTCTTCGCAATTCTTCTTCGCAATTCTTCTTCGCAATTCTTCTTCTTCTTCTTTTTCTTCTTCTTCTTCTTCTTTTCTTCTTCTTCGCAATTCTTCTTCGCAATTCTTCTTCTTCTTCTACTTCTTCTTCGCAATTCTTCTTCTTCTCTTCTTCTTCTTCTTCTTCTTCTTCTTCTTCTTCTTCTTTTTCTTCTTCTTCTTCTTTGCAGTTCTTCTTCTTCGTCTTCTTGTTCTTGTTCTTCTTGTTGTTGTTCTTCTTGTTGTTGTTCTTCTTCTTCTTAATTCTTCTTCTTCTTCTTAATTCTTCTTCTTCTTTGCAGTTCTTCTTTGCAATTCTTCTTGTTCTTGTTCTTGTTGTTGTTCTTCTTCTTGTTCTTCTTGTTCTTGTTCTTGTTGTTGTTGTTCTTCTTCTTCTTCGTCGAACGCTCAGACAGCAACTAATGTTGTCTGTCATATGAGCGAAAATGCTCTGCGCTGCTCCTCGGGGGAAGTTCTTCTGTCTCAATGTCTAGGTGTGAATTGATCCGGCTCCCTGCTCCAGTACGTGGGAATCACAACAATCTGCAATGTTTGGGGTGCCGTATCCAGCCGGCACTAATAGTCTCCCCTTTATCTTCTCCACCTCTCTATACTACATACAGACACAACCAGACAGACAGACATACAAACAGATAGACACACAAGAACGCACGCACGCATGCACGCACACACGCGCGCGCACGCACACGCACGTAGAGAGAGAGAGAGAGAGAGAGAGAGAGAGAGAGGAGAGAGAGATTTGTTTGCTTATTCAATATACAGTCTTGAGAATATAAACTTTCTATACCATACATACACACACACACACAAACACACACACACACACACACACACACACACACACACACACACACACACACACACACACACACACACACACTCAACCCCCCCTCCCCCCTTACACACTATAAATACTCCCCCTCCCCCCTTACACATACACTACAAAGCTCTCCCGCCCCCCCCCCCCCCCCCCCCACACACACACACACACACTGCAATCACCCCCCACCCCCACCCACCCACACACACACACACTGCAATCACCCCCCACCCCCACCCACCCACACACACACTACAAACACCCTCCTTTCATCCTACCCCCTTCCCCCTCCCCCCCCCCACCCCCCATACACACACCGAGAAGAAAATAGCTTGACACCATCAGGAGGCAGATAGACAAGATTTGCCCATTACCATGTTTACAAGGTTTCAACCAGCCAACCAGCCAGCCAGCCAGCCAGCCAGCCAGCCGACTGTCTCACTCTAGACACCCTAGTAACATGTTATACAGTCTAAAGAGCAGGGGCAGCAGATACACTCTTCATAGTTTCGTCTGTCCATCCACGCCTCGGATAGCCGATAGCGCATGCATGCATGCAGGCAGAGAGACAGGCAGGCAGGCAGACAGACAGGCAGGCAGGCAGGCAGACAGGCAGGCAGGCAGGCATGCAGGCAGCCAGGCAGGCAGGAAATCCAAAACAATCTGAGAAACAACAACACATCCTCACGGATGACTCACGACTCGTCTTCAGGAAGACGGTCATGCTTCTGTGGTCTTCTTTTGCTATCCTAAGGGATGACTCACGACTCGTCTTTAGGTAGACGGTCATGCTTCTGTGGTCTTCTTCCTTTGCTATCCTCAGGGATGACTCACGACTCGTCTTCAGGTAGACAGTCATGGTTCTGGGGTCTTCTTCCATTGCTATCCTCAGGGATGACTCACGACTCGTCTTCAGGTAGACAGTCATGCTTCTGTGGTCTTCTTCTGTTGCTATCCTCAGGGATATACTCACGACTCGTCTTCAGGTAGGTAGTCATGGTTTTGGGGTCTTCTTCTGTTGCTATCCTCAGGGATGACTCACGACTCGTCTTCAGGTAGACAGTCATGCTTCTGTGGTCTTCTTCTGTTGCTATCCTCAGGGATGACTCACGACTCGTCTTCAGGTAGACGGTCATGGTTCTGTGGTCTTCTTCCCTTGCTATCCTCAGGGATGACCCACGACTCGTCTTCAGGTAGACAGTCATGCTTCTGTGGTCTTCTTCTGTTGCTATCCTCAGGGATGACTCACGACTCGTCTTCAGGTAGACAGTCATGCTTCTGTGGGTTTCTACCCTTGCTATTCTAAGCTTGGGTAGTGGTGGTGGTGTGATATTGGAGTTGTTGGGGAGGAGGGTGGGGGGGGGGGGGGGGTGTGGGTGATGGTGGTGGTTGTGATGGTGGTGGTGGTGGTCGTCGTAGTAGTGGAAATGGTGATAGTTTAAGTGGTGGTGGTAGTTGTGGTTGTGGGGATAATGGTGGTGGTTGGGGATGGTGGTGGTGGTGGTGGTAGTGGTGGCTGGCGAAGATGGTGATGGTGGTGATGGAGATGGCGGTGGTTGGTGAAGGTGGTAGTGATGATGATGGTGTTGGTGGTTGTGGGGGTGGTGTTCTTGATGGTGGTGGTTGAGGTGGTGGTGGGGATGGTAGTAATAATAATAATAATGTATGGAATTTATATAGCGCTGAATCTTGTAAAGCAACAAATCAAAGCGCTCAGATTTTATTTCATACCACTTTAAGTCACGGCAGATTTCTCCCCGTGAAATTCGGGCTGCTCTCCCCGGGGAGAGCGGGAGAACGCGTCGCCACTTAGCGCTGCGCCACCCTTTCACCCTTTTTTTTTTTTTTTTTTTTTTCTGCAGCTGTATTTGTTTCCCTATCACAGTGATGGTAATGATGGTCTGGATGGTCGTAGTCGTATAGTGGTGGTGGCGGTGGTGATGGTGGTGGTGGTGATGGTGGTGGTGATGGTGGCGGTGGTGATGGTGGTGGTGGAGATGGTGGCGGTGGTGATGGTGGTGGTGGAGATGGTGGTGGAGATGGTGGTGGTGGAGATGGTGGTGGAGATGGTGGCGGTGGTGATGGTGGTGGTGGAGATGGTGGTGGAGATGGTGGTGGAGGTGATGGTGGAGATGGTGGTGGTGGAGATGGTGGTGGTGGAGATGGTGGTGGAGATGGTGGTGGAGATGGTGGTGGAGATGGTGGTTGTGGTGGTGGTGGTGGTTGTGGTGGAGATGGTGGTGGAGATGGTGGTGGTGGTGGTGGTGGAGATGGTAGTGGTGGTGATGATCGTGGTAGTGATGATGATGGTGTTGGTGGTTGTGGTGGTGGTGTTCTTGGTGGTGGTGGTTGTAGGGAAGGTGGTGGTGGTTGAGGTGGTGGTTGTGGAGATGGTGGTGGTTGGGAGATGGTGGTGGTTGGGGAGATGGTGGTGGTGGTGGTGGAGATGGTGGTGGCGGAGATGGTGGTGGTGGTGGAGATGGTGGTGATGGAGATGGTGGTGGTGGTGAGATAGTGGTGGTGAAGATGGTGGTTTGGTGATTGTGGAGATGGTGGTGGTTGTGGAGATGGTGGTGATGGTGATGGAGATGGTGGTGGTGGTGGAAATAGTGGTGTCAGGTGGTAGTGATGCTGCTGCTGCTGCTGCTGTGGTGATGGTGGTGGGGGTGGTAGTAGTAGTAGTGGTGGAAATGGTTACTCTTATGGTGGTGGTGGTGGATTTGGTAGTTGTGACGATGGTGATGGTAGTGGTGGTGGTTCTGTTGTGTGGATATGGAGATGGTAATGGTAGTGGGGATGGTAATGGTTGCCGTGGCATTGGTACGGCGGTAGTGGTGGTGATGGTGGTGGTTGATACAGATATAGGTGTCATCTTTACAAGGGTACTTTTTCGGAGTAGAGCACTTGCTTCCATTTGGGTTTGGTAACTTTGCAGGTTACACAGTAGTGAGTGAGTGTGTGTGTGTTGTGTGTGTGTGTGTGTGTGTGTGTGTGTGTGCGTGCGTGCGTGTGTGTGTGTAAGAGAGATAGAGAGAGACAGAGACATTGAGACAGAGAGAGACGCTTTGGCGCTTTCAACAATTTATTGTCATTGCCCAATGTGCTTATTGCCAAGTGAGGGGGAGGGGGGGGGGGGGGGGGTGGTGGGGCGATACACACGTGTGTGTGTGTGTGTGTGTGTGTGTGGTGTTGGTGAGAGAGAGAGAGAGAGAGAGAGAGAGAGAGAGAGAGAGAGAGAGGAGAGAGAGAGAGAGAGAGAGAGAGAGAGAGAGAGAGAGAGAGAGAGAGAGAGAGAGAGAGATGGGAAAAGAAACAAATAAAATACAGACAGAGAAAATGAAACAGATAATTATAGTCCACACAGAATGGATCGCTTTTTCTTCCGGACTCCGTTCTTGCATCTTGTTCCTTCTCTCCTATGCTTGTCTGTGTTGTTGTTGCTGCTCTGTCCTGTTTCTTGCTAGTTTATTCATTAGGTTTTCGGGGTTTTTTTTTGTTTTTGTTTTTGTTTTTTGGGGGGGGGGGTATTGTTGTTGCTTTGTTTGTTCTTAACTGGATGAATATCTGACATATTTGTACCTGATGATGAAGCAATTTCGTTTTATTATGTTTACAAAGTACATTTACGGAAACTGAAACTGCATTTTTGGTTTAATATCACTTTTATGTGAACAGATGTAAAACTGAAGGCCAGCCAAACTATCTGTTAAGAATTCAAGATCAAATATCACGTTCCAACACGGAAAACAATGACACTCTCAGTAAAAAAAAAAAAAACAGAAAAGAAAAAAAAGCAACATCATAACAAAACAATATAAAGAAAGAAAAAGTGAAGGAATAAACAAACAACAATATCTACAACAGCAAGAAAGAAACACCCAAACGCAAACTTCTATTTGCAATAGTGGTGTTTTATTATTTCTTTGTGTTAGCTGATACCTATTTCTGTTTCCTTTACAAAAGGTTATTACATCAGATTGAGGCTCACTTGGATCATAATATTGCTATCAAAGTATAACGTTTCATTTTCTTGTGTGTGTCGTGAAACTGAATCGAAGATTCAAGAGAAATTGTTGTTAAACTTAATTTAAAAAGAAACAGACGGAGAAAAGAACTATAATCTTACAAAAATAGAAAAAGAAACCGAGAAGCAACTTATAAAAGACAAACAAAACCCAAACACGTAACACGAGGACATTCTTGTTTTGTTTTTTTTCTCAAATGAAAGGATGTAACATAAGCATGATCATTTTAGCGACTTTTGGAATCTGGAAAATGCCAGCAATGACTGTAATCTTCTCTTCTTTTGTTGAACGCTCAGACAACAACGATTGCTGTCTGCCATATGAGCGAAAATGCGTTGCGTCTGCCGTTAAGCGCCTGACAAGTCAGGTCCAGCGCATCCCACTTCGGCGTGGAAGAGAATTGTTATCTTTAAAGTCTTTCTGGGATAAAAGGGACAGAAGAATGAACCAAGAAGGCAGTAAAAAGACAAGAAGGAGGTGACAGGCAGAAAAAGGAACAAGGCAGAAACAAAGGGAGGGACAGAAAGAAGGAAATTCCTAGCACAGAATTTCTGGAAGGAGGGGATGCTGTTTAAACTGACAGCAGCCTGGCATCCCCATGGGGAAATTATGGAATCTGAAAGTTGTCCTAAAGGACTATAATCAGGACGGACATAGCAACGACCACGAAGACGACAATAATAACGACCTCAACGATACATACGAGTTACAAGCGGTGGCTCGGTGGTCTTGAGGTCATGCACTTGCCTAGAAAGCGAACAAGTCCAGGTTTGATCCCAGTTTGTAGCCGAAACTTTTCCCCCATCCACTAGACCTTGAGTGGTGGTCTGGATGCTAGTCTTTCGGATGAGATGATAAACCGAGGTCTCGTGTGCAATACGCAATTACCACACGTAAAACAACTAATGGAAACAAGGGAGTTATCCCTGGCAAAATTCTGTAGAAAAAAATGTCACTCTGATAGGGAAACAAATACACAAGCAGACAGAAAAAACAAAATGAAAAAGTAACGGGTTGCGTTTACTCTTGTGGCGTCGCGCTTTCAAAGGGGAGATCAGCCTGAATTTCAGACAGATACATGTGATGAGACTTAAAGAGGCATATAGATACAAATACAAATACAAAGCCCTTAGTTCAAATGGTAAAATGAAGCACAAAAAAAGGTTAAATGACTCCAAATTTTTCATTTTGTGAGAGTAGATTTTTGTAGGTTATAGGTTTTTTTTATCAATTGCACTGATCGGTAAAATCAAATAAAACAAACAACCCCCCCACCCCATTAAAAACCCCTGCCAAGTAGCAAACAAGTCAGGTTACACATGATTAAAAGTTCAGAATCATCTAAGAAAACATTGGCACTCGATTGGAAGTCTTGAAGTTTGTCTAGAGTCAACTAAAATAGCCTTTTTCAAGGGTTTACTATAGTTATCTATCTTTTGGCCTGTCTGTGTGTCTGTCATTTTATTTCTGTCTGCCAGTCTATCTTCTGTATGTGTGTGTGTGTGCGTGCGTGCTGCGTGCGTGGCGTGCGTGCGTGTCTTATGTGCGCGCGCGCGCGTGTGTGTGACTATAAACCGAAGTCCCGTGCGTGAACGCACGCAAACATCTTGCACACACGTCAAAACGCATCCCACCTTAAAAAACCCCAGGCCATTGCAAACCGGTAAGAAACGTTAAAGGTAAAGGTAAAGGAGTCCCATAACCTATAAGGTCGTAGGGGAGCGAGGCGTCAGAGACCTCACTTCTCTAGGGCCAGCATATTGAGGGCGGCGCCCATCTCCTCTCCCTCGCTGCTTTACCTTCCCTGACCCTAAAGAGGGCAGGTACCCATTTACAGCTGGGTGAACTGGGGGAACTGTACTGAAGCCAAGGCGCGCAAACGGCCACCCATCCAAGTGGTAACCACGCTCGACGCTGCTTAACTTGGCTGGGGGAAAGCGAGTGCTCCGACCACTGAGCTTTCCTGTCCCCATGTAAGAAACGACGACAATATATATATATTTTTAAAAAGCAGCGTATGCACACTGGTGCCGTGTTTAGACATCATCCCCGAAGGCAGAATGGGGCTACCCCAAATAAAGGGCAATAACACGGCAGCCTATGCAACAGCTCACCATTGATGAACCTCGAAGCTCTAGCCAAGCAACGAACACAAAATTGAGCCAATCCATAACATCCCTGCCCCCCCCCCCCCCCCCCCCCCTCCCCCTGTCTTTCTTTGTTAAGCTATCTTTCTGCACCCTCCATTCTAGCTATCCTATCCTATCCTTCCTTCCTTTTTCCATCCATCCATCCATCCATCCATCCATCTTTCCTTCCTTCCTTCCTTCCTTCCTCCTTTTTTCCATCCATCCTTCCTTCCTTCCTTCCGTTCTCATCCCATTGTTTTTCTTCTCATTCTTTCTTTCTCTCCTCCTATCTCCTCCCTGCTTTGTGTCGGCTGTCTTCAGACAGCAAGAGAGCGAGAGAGAGAGAGAGAGAGGAGAAGAGGAGAGGAGAGAGAGAGAGAGAGAGGAGAGAGAGAGGAGGAGAGAGAGAGAGAGGCCCTTTCAGGGGTGGCTGGCCAAGAGAATGAATTGCTCATCATGGGCTCAGTGAAAGACACGGGGCGTGAGTCTGCAACAGGGAAGCAGCACACTTCTTTCCTCGTCTTGACTCGTCCCTCTGTTTTTTCTTTTGGTGGTGGTTGTTGTGTTGGTTGTTGTTTGTGTGAGAGAAGGCAGAGAGAGAGAGAGAGAAGTGTGGTGGGGAGAGAGTGGAGAGGGAGGGAGAGAGAGTGAGGGAGGGTGGATGGGAAGGAGGAGAGAGAGAGGAGAGAGAGGGATAGACATGGACAAGAGAGAGACAGAAAGACAAACAAGACTAGAGAGGGACTAGACAGACAGAAGACGAGAGGAGAGACAGAGAGATAAGGTAAAAGAACAAACGAGAGACAGAGATCAGAGACAGAGAGACAGAGACTGAGGCAGAGAAGACAGAGACGAGAGAGCAGATGAGAAAGAAAGAAAGAGACAGACAGAGACAGAAAGACACAGAGACAGAGAAAGAGAGACAGAGACAGACAGTTTGCTTTAAAAAGGGTAATAGACTAAGCAAGAGAGACAGAGATAAAAACACAAAGAGGCACAGACACAGATACAGACATAGATTACAGAGGGACAAGCAGACTGATTGAATCAAAGGAAGTTCTCCACAAACTTCAGGGCTGAAGCAGATGCACTGATGACAGCAGCCAATACACTCTGCTGCACCAACAGAGAGGCAATTCACCTCAGAGTTGTCATCTTCTCAGACGCGCTGTCTGTGCTTCAGACCATTGAAAACTCGCAGAACAAAGGAATTACCGCCCCTGCCTCCGCTCTTGTTGCCCTGCAGCAGGCCACTGAGCATACAGTCACCCAGTGGGTTCTTCACACTGCAGCATCCATGGTAACGAGGAAGCTGACCTTCTGGCGAAGATAAGAGATCAGATGCCTCAAGAGAAGCAGGAGGTGACGTTTGAAGAGGCGAAGACAGTTGTGAAGGAAAAGCAAAAGAGAAGATGGCTTCAGCAGCACCCTAATTTCAACAATAAGGATGACTACTACCTCCTTCCCAGAGAAGACCAAGTAACAATTGTGAGACTGAGAACTGGACACGCAGACTCAGACATCACATGTTCACCAAGTTCCACATTGTCAGTGATTCTGCGGCGTGCCCCTGTGGCACTTCTCCCATGACAGTGGAAGAACACTTCCTCCAGGCCTGTCTGTCCAACACACCAAAACCTGAGGACCGATATCTGGCCTACTGACCTGCCGATGAGGGACAAACTTTTCGGACCCCTGGAGGGCCTTCAGTGTACCCTGGCATTCTCGGAGCCTCTAGAGTTGCTATCTGAGCGTTCGACAGAGAAGAAAAAGAAGAACCTCAAGGAGAGAGACATGACATTCGCTGGCAGAGAAAGACAGAAAGGAGCATTGAGAGAAAGACGGGGAGAGTGGGGTGTGGGGTGGGGGGTGGGGGTGGGGGGGATGAAATATAGAGAGATAGAGGACATTTTATGAAGCTATCCACAGTAGTCAGTTTTACTTGATTCAAATGGATTATCGAAAAGAACATTTGAGAAATGCAACACAAGCGTTTTAAACCCCCTCCCAACCCCCCCCCCCCCCACAAAAAAAAAAAAGAGCAAACAAACAACAAAAACCCAGACACAACTCTTTCTTTTATGACATTCTCCTAAAAATTAATATGAGCAATACTTACGTAACCAATGTTCTATAGCTTTGTCTTCTTCTTGTGATGACTGTGGGCCTAATGTTGTTTCCTGTTGTGGGCCATGGGCCTGAGAGTAAGTCTCTGTTTGTGTCTGTCAGTCAGTCAGTCAGTCAGTCAGTCAGTTAGTTAGTCAGTCAGTCAGTCAGTCAGTCAGTCAGTCAGTATGCCTGCCTGCCTGTCTGTCTGTCTGTCTCTCTGTCTCTGTCGCTCTCTCTCTTTCTCACTTTTTGCCAAAGTCAAAGTCAAAGTTTTATGTCTAGATGGTACATTCAATACACAATTCATTTGCTGTATGTTCATCAAGCCATCACGGTGTGTAAGTGTGTGTGTGGTGTGGTGTGTGTGTGTGTGTGTGTGTGTGTGTGTGCAAGCGCGCGCGCGTGCTCACGTATGTGTGTGTGTTTGTGTGTATATTATGCGTGTGTGTACGAGCAAACTCTAGCGCCCACGCATGTGTTCGTGTGCGTACAGGAAAAAAAGACAGTCTTGAAGTGGAAGCCACGCTTACACAGTAGGAAATTAGATTTTAAGTGTAGGTGGAACTGTTTTGATCTCACCCTGAGAGGCAGAGTGGGAACAGGAAGATGATGAGGCTGTAATCAGGATCCAAAGGTCTCAGCTCCGCATGGGGCCCAGCATCCCACTCTGCGGGCTCCTTTAAGGCTGGGTAACTTCTAACATCTGCTGGGCCGTACGTAAACGAAACGAGAAACCTGTATTACATGGGATGCTTTGAGAAATTTAGGAAAAAATCTCTCCAGAGAATGCTCTGTTCTTTCTCTCGTAGTGATGTTGTTCACGAAAGATTATCAAATTTATGTTCCTCACTAGTATCAGGTTAACTAAAAGGGGTAGCTGGTAATAATGTAGCATTCAGAGCAAAATTAGATAACCGTGTGACGGAAGCTATAGCTGAGTGGTTAAAGCAGTTCGACTTCAATCTCATGGGTCTGATTGTCCTGGGTTCGAGTTTGGGGGAAGTGCAGCAAACGCGTTTGTTAAATTCAAAGTCAAGTGTGTATTTCTAGACGATACATTGAATATGCAATCCGTGTGGTTAAAAAAAAAATCAAACAATCTCTCTTCTTCTTCGTCAAACGCCCAGGCAGCAACTACTGTTGTCCGTGATGTGAGCGAATTTGCGTTGAGCCGCTGTTAAGCGCCTGACAAGTCAGGCCTAGCACATCCGATTTAGCTTGGAAGGGAATTGTTATCTTTTACATCTTTTTGGGAAAAAAAGCAGGATGATGGACCGAGGAGGCAGAACATAGACAAGGGTTAGGTGACATGAAGAAAAGTAGCAAGGCAGAAACAAAGAGAGGGATGGAGTAGAAGGTATTCCAAGCCAAACAAATTCCAAAAGGTGGGGATGGTGATGCTTATAGTGACAGGCCCCCGGCACCCCCACAGGCAAGAAACCATCTATCTGAGAACAACATCATCATCAACAGTTTTGGAAAAGGCGAGCAGCCCAAATTACACACACACACACACACACAACACGCACGCACACACGCACGCACGCACGCAAACGCACGCACACACACACACACACACACACACACACACACACACACACACACACACACACACACACACACACACACACTCACATCCTTCGGATGAGACTATAAACCAAGGCCCCGTGTGCGAATGCACGCAGAACATCTTGCGCACACGTTAAATCCTGTTCCGCTTTTCGTAAGAGTAGGCCATTGGGCGCCGGTGGGAACACATGACAGAATTTACAAAACCGCATACACACGGGGACTGGATGTGCAAAATCACATAAGTGCTTATTCCATTATCCTCGATATAAAAGATTAAAATAAATTAAATAAATTAGAAAACTTCGCTATCAAGATGTAGTTCAACAGGAACCAATACTCTCTCTGTCTCTGTCTGTCTCTCTCTATCTCTGTCTGTCTCTGTCTGTCTGTCCACCCCTCTCTCTCTCTCTCTCTCTCTCTCTCTCTCTCTCTCTCTCTCTCCCTCTCTCTCCTCTCTCTCTCCCTCTCTCTCTCCCTCTCTCCCACTCCCTCACTCCCTTCACCTTATCTTTCATCTTGTATTGCCAGGTGAGAAGAGATGGATGGCTCCACTCCACAGTTAGGGGTGGCTGGCAACAATGGCCAATGTTTGGAATGTTGCTTCCGGTAGTGCTAGACTTGGCCTTCTCTTTTTTTGTTTTTGTTTTTATTTGTCTCTAACTCGTAGTGTGTGTGTATGTGTGTGTGGTGTGTGTGTGTGTGTGTGTGTGTGTGTGTGTACGTGTGCGCGCGCGTGCGTGCGTGCTTGCGTTTGTGAATACGTGCGTGCGTGCCTGTGTGTTGTGTTGTTTTTTTAAATTTTTATTTATTTTTAAAATTTTATTCTTTTATATCGAGGATAATGGAATACGCACTTTTGTGCTTTTTTTTTTTACATCCAGTCCCCGTGTGTATACGGATTCGTGAATTCTGTCATCTGTTCTCACCGGCACGCAATGGCCTACTCTTACGAAAAGCGGAACAGGATTTAACGTGTGCGCAAGATGTTCTGCGTGTGTGTGCGTGTGTGTGAGCGGGCGCGCGTGCGTGTGCGTGTGTAAGTGTGTGTATATGTGTGTGTGTGTCCACGCGCGTGCGTCTGTGCGCATGAGCACTAGCGTGTCTCTTACTGCCACCTGAGTTAGATAGAATAGTGCATGTTCTGCTTATCTACCACCCTTGGATCTTAGGTTCAACTTCATAATTAATGCTCTGTGTGTCTGTCCATCTATCGATCTATCGCTGATTTTTCGTCTGTCTTTTTGTCTGTCTTGTTGTCTGTCTGTCTGTCTGCTTGTCTCGCTCTGTCTGTCTGTATGTCTGTACGCTTGTCTCGCTCTGTCTGTCTGTCTGTCTGTCTGTATGCTTGTTTCGCTCTGTCTGTCTGTCTGTGTGTCTGTCTGTATGTCTGTTTGCTTGTCTCGCTCTGTCTGTATGTCCGTGTGTCTGTATATCTGCTTGTCGCTCTGTCTGTATGTGTGTCTGTCTGTATGTCTGTTTGCTTGTCTCGCTCTGCCTTTCTGTCTGTGTGTCTGTCTGTGTGTCTGTCTGTCTGCTTGTTTCGTTCTGTATGTCTGTGTGTCTGTTTGCTTGTCTCGCTCTGTCTGTCTGTCTGTCTTTATGTCTGTCTGTCTGCTTGTCTCGCTCTGTCTGTCTGTCTGTCTGTCGTCTGTTTGTTTGCTTGTCTCGCTCTGTCTGTCTGTCTGTCTGTATGTCTGTTTGTTTGCTTGTCTCGCTCTGTCTGTCTGTCTGTCTGTCTGTCTTTATGTCTGTTTGTTTGCTTGTCTCACTCTGTCTGTCTGTATGTCTGCCTGTATGTCTGTTTGCTTGTCTCTCTCTGTCTGTATGTATGTCTGTCTGCTTGTCTCACTCTGTCTTTCTGTCTGTATACCTGTCTGCTTGTCTCGCTCTGTCTGTCTGTCTTTCTGTCTGTATGTCTGTCTGCTTGTCTCACTCTGTCTGTCTGTCTGCATGTATGTATGTCTGCTTGTCTCGCTCTGTCTGTCTGTCTGTCTGTCTGCTTGTTTCGCTCTGTTAAATCATGCTCCGCTTTTTCGTAAGAGTAGGCCATTGTGTGCCGGTGTGAATAGATAACAGAATTTACAAAAACCGCACACACGGGGACTGGATGTAAAAAAAAACCCACCCACATAAGTGCTTATTTCATTATCCTCGATATAAAAGACTAAATAAACAAATAAATGAAAATACATCTCCAAAATAATATACCGTATTAGACCTACATATTTTTTTTAAAAGGTAGTTATTTCAAATTATACACAATTAATACACAGCGAAAGAAAGCAAATACGTTGTGTTACCCAATGTCTCAGACGTCATTAGTTACGTAAGTGGAGCAGGGGAAAACGCTATCGGTCAGGAAAATCAGAATGTTTCTGGTTCAAATCCCCACCGATACCCCAAAACAACTTGTATCTCATTTTGTAGACCCTTGGTGTCTGTCTCTTAGACAAAACAATAAGCTGAGATCCTCTGCGATAACATATTTGTATACTTGCTGCACAAACAAGAACAACAACAACAAGAAACAAGAAGTCTACCCATTTCTGTAGAAAAAAAGCATTCTTGATATTATGCAAACTAACACACACGTAGATTTAAAAAAAAAAGAAGAAAAAAAAGAAGGGTGGGTGGGGTGGAGGGGAGGGGGTGGTGTTGGAGGTGGTGCTGTGCTATAATGACTTGTTTTCTCTAGGGGAGAGCTGCCTGAAGTTCTTCTTCTTCTACTTCTTTCTTCTTCTTCTTCTCTCTTCTTCTTCTTCTTCTTCTTCTTTCTCTCTTCTTCTTCTTCTTCTTCTTCTTCTTCTTCTTCTTTGCAATTCTTCTTCATCATCTCCTTCTCCTTCTTCTACTTCGCAATTCCTACTCGCAATTCTTCTTCTTGTTCTTCTTCTTCTTGTTCATCTTGTTCGTCTTGTTCTTGTTCTTTTTCTTCGCAACTTTTCTTCTTCTTCTTCTTCCTCGCAACTCTTGTTCTTGTTCTTGTTCTTGTTCTTGTTCTTGTTCTTCTTCTTCTTCTTTGCAATTCTTCTTCTTTGCAATTCTTCTTCTTTGCAATTCTTCTCCTTTTTCTTTGCAATTTTCTTCTCTTTGCAGTTCAGCTTCTTTTTCTTGTTCTTTTTTGCAATTCTTCTTCATCATCTCCTTCTCCTTCTTCTACTTCGCAATTCCTACTCGCAATTCTTCTTGTTCTTGTTCTTTTTGTTCTTGTTCTTCTTGTTCTTGTTCTTGTTCTTCTTGTTCTTCTTGTTCTTGTTCTTCTTCTTCTTCTTCTTCTTCTTCTTCTTCTTCTTCTTCGCAATTCCTCTTCTTCTTCTTCTTCGCAATTCTTCTTTGCAATGCTTCTTCTTTACAATTCTTCTTCTCATTATGCTTCTTAGTTTTTCTATGTTCCATATAAAGTCTATAGAGCATAGCACTGTAGAGTTGTCTGACAAATACCCTCTCTATTGAAATCGAAATTTCACGAAAGAAAAGCTACATTAACGACCATTTCTACACAACATAGCGAGGCAGTAATGCTAATATAGTTTTCAAAACTGTTTTAAAACAAAGACGATATACGTTTCTGGGTCTGACTCAGTCCCTTATATTTTAAAAACATTTTTGGCCAAACATTAGTTCCCTCAGTGATCTTTCGCACACAATTATTTTGGGCAGATGCTCCAACAGTGTCTATGTTATCGCACGGTTTTGCTAACCAGGTTTTAAAAGAATGTTATATATTCCAAAAACTAAAATGATACATGTTATACACTCTGACTAAATTGTTGTTGTTGTTGTAAAACATTTTATTTTAATTTTATATTTTATTCTTTTATATTGAGGACAATGGAATAAGCACTTGTGTGCTTTTTTGCATCTAGTCCCCGGGTGTATGCAGTTTTGTAAATTTTGTCATCCGTTCCCACCGGCACACAATGGCCTACTCTTCCGAAAAGCGGAACGGGTTTTAACGTGTGCGAAAGATGTTCTGCGTGCGTTCGCACACGGGACTTCGGTTTATAGTCTCATCCGAAGGGCCTTTGGAGAGAGTGGAGTCTGCACTGATGTTAACTCCAGGGGAAAATATCCCCTTGAACGGGAATCGAACCCGGGTCGTCAGAATGCGAGCGAAATGTTCTAACCACTAGGCTATCTAGGGGTTCTTCTCACACACACACACAATCAATTCAAGACAGCAGACGACCCAGCAGTTTCTTCTTGCCATCGACGCCGTGCGTACTCCAACAAATCCAAACAAGTCTGGAAGCACATCAGGATGACTCATGACTCACGTTGTGGTAGACAGTCAGGGCTCTGTTCAACTGCGCCCACGACCAATAGGGATGGTGATGTGAAGATGGTGCTGGTGATAGTGATCGTGATAGTGGTGGTGGTGATGGTGGTGATGGTTGTTGGTGGTGATGGTGGTGGTGGTGATGGTGCGGGTGGTGGTAGAGGTTGTTGTGGTGGGGGATGAGGCAGGTGGAGGTTTCATCTGGGTAGGAGCAGTGCAGTGTATGGTTATGTAAACACGTATCCAGTTTAGTTTCCTTTTTGAGTACCACAGGGTTGTGATTAGTGATAGCGGATAACAGAAGGGTTGTGCCGGGCATGGGCATGGCAGGGGATAGGGGTGAGGATGGGGGTGGGGGAGCGGTTGAGAGAGAGAGGGAGAATTGGAGACAGAGACAGATACAGAGAGAGAAGAGACAGGGACAGACAGAGGCAGACGTAGAGATAAGAGAGAGAGAGAGAGAGAGAGAGAGAGAGAGAGAGAGAGAGAGAGAGAGAGAGAGAGAC